>QKWP01000507.1:40108-73666 GCA_003550325.1 Gigaspora rosea | reverse complement strand
GAGTGTGTTTCTTTTTGTGGTGGTAGTCTATTATTTAAGGCTGTAAAAATGTCTGATATTTTTCCATGGACTATCTGCCGGCTGTCTACTTGAAGACTATACGCTCTATTCTTTAAGTAGAAGTAGCAGTGTTCTTCTGTTATCGATTTATTTTTCAGGGTGCAACCTGTACAATGTTCCAGTTTGTTGTTTGTGGTAATTATGTAATGTTTGGCTTTAGGGTGTTGTTGAGAGAACTAGTTATTTTTGCGAATTTTTCATCATTTGTTATTATCCAGTTCTTTCTTTTTTTTTGGGTCCAGGGTGTTAAGGTAAAGGGGTTTGGAGTAATTAGTGTAGTTGTGGGATTTGCCTTTCTGCTCAATATTTCTTACATTGTATTTAGCCAGTTTGGAGGATGTCCTCTTGGATTTTTTGTATGTTGTAGTGGATTTCCGCCCAGGATAGGAAGTTTTTGTTCTTTAGATCTAATAGTTGTTCCACATAGTAGATACCATGTCTATTCATTTTCTCTTTTAGGATGTGCTTTTTGGGGTGATCTATTATGAATTGGTCTATCGGGATACCCTTTAGGCGTTTAGGAAGTATAGGCTATTGATTGAGTGGTTTGTTCCAGATGATTCCCAGGGCTAAGCCTGTGATAATTGACTGAGCTGTATGTGTAAGGTTTTGTTTATGCAGAAATAGTGGTATATGACTCAATATGGATTTTTCTGTGTTCGCAGCTTCCTGTAGATGTTGTATCCGCATTTTTAAAAATGATTTATCAAAGTCTTTGTGATTTAAGTTTTTTGTTAGAAATGAGATGAGTGTATTATCATGAATTTGTAGTAGATTATCAAGGCCGTACATTTCTGGATTGTGTATAAAGGAATTTGGAATTCCTCTCGCGAGTCCTCCTTTTTGTTTGACTATGCCGACACATGTTCTATTGATTTTTTCTATCTGTGATAATTTCAGGTACACTGAGTAAAGGCGGTATTGTAACCGAGGGAAAATCACTCTGTTGATAATATAAATCGCTTGTTTTTCTGTTATCTTTGCTAATCTGAGTTTTTTTTAGATTCGTTTGTACTTCCGCGAGTATTAGGTGTTGGATTGGGTGTAGTGAGTTTCCGGCTGTAAACCAGGCTCCGAGGTATTTTATTGGCGTATTCTTTTTAGAAGCGTGGATTGTTGAGTTGTCAAATTCAATTGAGGAGGTTTTTTCTTTTTTCGTGTTTGTAATGAGGTATGATTTCGACAGGTTTACTTTTATATTATTATATTTGTAAAATGAGGTGGCGAGCGAGATTATGTTGGTTAAGGTGGTTTTGTCATGTGCTAGCCAGAGCGAGTCATCCATGTATGCCATTACTGGCATGTGTATTTGACGTGGTGGGTTGGTAGGTATGCTTCCAGTATAGCCTTGAAACAAGCGTTGGATTCGCAAGATCAGGGGTTGTAGTAGATTTTCCAAAGGAGGGGGGAGAACGTCTCTCCCTGGTCAATCCCGTCCTCTACTTCATAGGGTCTTGTGAGACCTAGATCCGTAATTACCCTGTTTTTTCTGTTATTCAGCAGATATAGGAGTAGGTTTATTATTTTTTCCAGTATTTTTATTCTCCTTAGTACTTTTTCTAATGTGGGAACATGCACGGTATCAAATGCTTTGGACATGTCCTGGGCAAGTGCCCAGATTTCTTTGTTATTGGTGCGAGCGTCTTCTAGGATGTGAGTGAGGTTGGACAGTGGTTGGGAGGTTGATTGTCCGGGAAAGGCGGCGAAATTTAGCGGGGACAGAACTTCATAACGCATTATTGGAATCGTCAGTCTATTTGTTATTATCTTTGTCAGTATTTTCCTTGTATGATCGATTAGCGTTATAGGTCTTGTGTAATTTAGGTCGTAATTATAGCGATCTTTCTTCAGGATTAGCCATATATTAGATTGTAACCATTGGTTGGGAACTACTTCAATTTGTAGGCAAGCATTGAGAATTTTTAGTAGGAAGTGTAGCCGTTCTCTGGGAGGTGTTTTATCACCTCGTTAGGAATTGCCAGGGGACCAGGTGCTTTGTTGCTTGGGGAATTCTCTATAGTTTCTTTTAATTCTTGTAAGGTTATGTCATAGATCAAGTTAGAGTATATCGATGATAAGGTATTTTTTAATGGAAGGTATTCCTCGTCCCAATCGTTTTCAGAAGTTGTACTGGCCGAATTAAGTCTGGTCCAATTTTTTGAGTGTGATCTTATATGTTGTAGCATTTCTTCTTTGTCCAATAGAATTTTGTCTGGGAGGATGATTTTATCAGTTTGAACAGGTTCTGCCTTTCTTTGGAGGATACTATCTAACATTCTACATGTACGGTCTCTAAAATCTTCATATCTTCGGTTAATGTAGAAGTTAATTTTATCTATCACTTCTTGTTGTTTTTCATAGTTCCGGCTTGTCCATATAGTATTCTTATTCTCTTTTAAGGTCGAGATTATTGTATCCCTACTATTTGTGAAGTCATTAATATTAATTGACTTGATTTCCAGTCTGCTAACTTCGATGTTTTTTCGAGAAGTTTGTTTGTCTTTTCTAACATTTCGGGATTTTCCTTGGTTATTAAGCTTAAAGCTTTATTTATATTTTTCAGAGCGGCGTGCAGTTTTGTTGCCTTTAGGGATAGGGCATGATAGGTTCTTCGACTAGTAAAGGTGAATGGGATCTTTCTATTGATCATTGTTTTAATTTCAATTGCCCAGAAGTTCCAAGCTTTACCCAGTTCATTTTGGTTTGA
Source organism: Gigaspora rosea (assembly GCA_003550325.1). Classification (NCBI taxonomy): domain Eukaryota; kingdom Fungi; phylum Glomeromycota; class Glomeromycetes; order Diversisporales; family Gigasporaceae; genus Gigaspora; species Gigaspora rosea. The sequence goes on along the minus strand of QKWP01000507.1, from coordinate 70,899 downwards.
TATTTGATTGTTTAGATTTTTCTTTGCAAAGTTCTTTCCCAGTTCGTCTATAAATTCGTTCCAGTCCTCTGCTGACATCTTGTTATACTAGTGTATCTTCCGTTTCCTTTTTTTATTTCTCTTGTTTTTGTTAATGTTCTTATTCAGTATGTGTGTATGCCAGGTTGTTGATATTATACAATGGTCGCTGCCCGTAATGTACGTTGCCTCTGTCAACAAGGGTTTATCGATTTCTAAGATTATGTCTTGTAATATCCAGATGTCGTCAATTTGGCTCTGGGAGGAGGGACCGGTCCAAGTGTGCAAAGTGATACTGTGGAAGTCCAATAGGCTTGTTGCTCCCAAAGTGTTCAGATTTTTGAAAATCGGTGATGGTTTTTTTTTATACTGATTAGAGTTGAAATCACCCATTAGAAACAGTTTCCAATTTCTGCTTTTAGCTTCCCTTATCCATCTATCTGCTTCATTTTGTGCTTTCTCGTTTAAGGTTGGGTGGTTAGAGGGGAGATAGATGGATATAACTCTAGTTTTGTTGTTATCAGGTAGGAATAAGTCAATCATGATTAGTGTTCTAGGGATTGTTCTGATGTTATGGATATAGGCTTGTAGGCTGTTGCAGATCATAAGGGCTGTGCCCAAGCTATATTCCCGTTGGTCAGCTTTATAGGGTTCAAAGTTAGAGGTGTATATGCCATATATGGGATTGGTAAGTCCCTTGACCCGATTAGGTGTAAGCTTTGTTTCAGATAATGNCAGCTTTATAGGGTTCAAAGTTAGAGGTGTATATGCCATATATGGGATTGGTAAGTCCCTTGACCCGATTAGGTGTAAGCTTTGTTTCAGATAATGTGATAATATGTATATTTGTTTCTATACAGAATTCGATCCATTCTTGTAATTTTTTTGCTCTCGAGAGCCCTCTGATATTGTGGATTGCGATATTAATTCCGTCTTCAAAGGAGAAAGTATGTTTGTGTGTTTCAGTAAGTTCAGTAGTTTCTGTAATGTCTATATTATTAATTTCTTTATTAACGTGCTCCGGTCTATAGTCGGAGGTTTGACTTCCGTTGCCCATCAAAGATGGGCCTGGTTTCGCATATAGGTTACTCATTGGTGATTGGGTCAGTGGGGGTGTCGGTATCTGGTTTATCCGGTTTCCGGTCTTCTTGAGTTTTAGCATCCGACATCTGGGTATCTTCTTCTTTCGTTTTCTCTTTGAAATGTCTTTTTGGTTTGTGAAACAGGTCGAATCTGGGTTGAGGTAGGTCCTCTAATTGGTCGAATAGGAAGGATGGAATGTTGTTGAAGAGGAAGTGTTTTTTTAATTTCTCAATTGTGGTGTCGATTTTTACATGTTTTTTAATTGGTAGTTCAATATTTGTTATGTTTTTCTTTTCCAGATGAGTCATGAGATCCTCTAAATTTGTGGGCAAACGGGAGGAAAGGCCCTCTACTTGGTCTGCTATGCTCATTTTGATCCAGGATTCAGGTATTTTGTGGATGTAGTAGTGTGGTTTTAGATCTTGTATCGCGATGGATAGGTGTTTTCGTGAAGTGATTGGAATGGTCAAATTTACTTTATCTACGTCTGCTGCCAGCAGGGTAAAGCTAGTAAATCTGTGTAGTTGAAATTTGCATATGCTAAGGGAAGTGGGTTTGGTAAGCTGTAAATCTGGGGATTAACCTAAAGAAATCTTTGACTGATTCTGTTGTAGTCATTGGTAAGGGAAAGTCTTTCTATTTTAGTTCAGCTGGGTTGTTTGGCAACTTTTTTCGAGGAAGTAGATAGTCATTGGGGAGTCGTTTGAAGTTGTAGTCAACTCGGAGGAGTCTGACGTGTTCTTTAAAGTCTTCTTCATCTAGTGGTAAGAATGGGAACTTCTCTCTCAATCTAGGGGATAAATCTTGTGGTGTTAATGGTAGGGGTGGTTTTGATGGAGGTAGATCGAAGTAGGTGTCTGGGATCCTGCTGAATATATAATATTTTTGTAGTATAGCTCTATAGGTTGGTATATCTTTTAATTCTTTTCTGTCTCTGATTGGAAAGAACTTGCAAACTGTATCATTCAATTGCCTGTAGTCTGATGGTATTGGTTGTTGTTTGTCCGAAATATAATTTTCTGAAAGGAGTTCGAACTTGAAAATAAGTCTTAGGGCTTTAACTTTCGGCCCTAGGGTTTGCCTGTTTTCAATTGGCAGTTCAAAAGGGATTGCTTTGGTTAGTTCTGGGTGTATATCGGTATATTGTTGTGGTAGTTTCAATTGCGAATTAGTGATCTCTTTTGAAATAGGGTAGGGGGCACGCAAAATTATTTGGGCATGCCCTTAAGGGGCATGCCTCAGACTGGGGCATGCCCCTTCTTATTGTGCCCGGGGCATGCCCCTCTATATAAAATTATGTATAGTGCTACGCATGTCATCCAATTAGATGCATGGATTTGAGAGTATATATACTATGAAATATACTTACCTACGTACGTATAACTTAAAATACATTCGATCAAGCTTGATCAAGCTTGAACGTTTAGAATTTAGTAATTTATTTTAGTTACTAACACTAAGATTTTTTTTAATAAGTGAATTTTATTGCTCTATATCTCGTTACAGAAAAATACATGTAAAATAATACAACGGTACAGTATAACTAAATATTTATTTTTTTTTTACCTTTTTTATTTTAACATTATTTAATTCTATATATATCTATATATATTTTATGGATTTTCAAAAAAAATATCGTCAATGGACCAATCACCTTCTTGATCAGTTTGCTCCACACCAACTTGAGATAAATCTTCGTGTACCTCTTGATCATGCTCTAATAGTGAGAAGTCGAATAATTCTTCTAAAAAAAATGATTCATGCTGCTCAATTATAACTTCTTCAAGCTCCTCATTTAATTCTTCTTGCTGTTCATTCTCTTCGTCGGTAAAGATGTCTGAATTTTCATTATCATCGCCTAAAGATTCAGAAATGGCTTTACTTTGTTTCTTAGACTTGGTAAGGACTTTTTTTTTGAGTTCATTTTTAAGCTGCCCAAGTATCGAAAGATTAGATGGTACTAACTTATTTCTTATTTTTGATTTAATTAAACCAAGTGATGAAATAAGTCTTTCACACCCAGCTCTGTGAGGAACAATAGAAAAAATCTTCATTGCAAAACGGCGCAATTGAGGTGCATTTCCAGTAAATTCGGCCCAAAATGTTCGCGGAGTTTTTGAAGACCGTATGTTATTAAATGGGGGATGATTATGTTTATAATTAATTAATTCTTTATATAAAAAACTTGTTTCATTCTTTTGGAAATTCCACACTTTGGCTAATTCGAGTGATGCATAGATCACTTTATCTGCATCCATTTTTTTAGATATAGCCAGTTGCTTATGGGCTGGAGAAAGAAAAAATGCGATAAAATAGATGTTGCTATTAAACTCTTTTGCACGTCTATTAATAACCGTAAGAGCATGAGCCTGAAAACCATTAATAGGAACTTCAAGCTGGGATATTTCTTGGTGAATGTTAATAAGTTCTTTAAAGATATCAGCTAGAGTAGAGTCATTTGACTCTAATCTTCCAATAGCATCAACGACTGGCTTAATTACTTTCGTCAACGTATCATTTGTGGCAAAATGATATCTATCATAGATGATGTTCTTGATTGTTGTACTCTCAATCTCAGGATATTTGTAATTCCTAGTTTCGCTCAGTGAAAGGCAATACTGGAACCCTTGTTCGTAAGTTGATACACCCATGCAAACTTTAGCAAGTGAATACCATCTTGTTTCACAGAATTTAGATAAAAAGTGGTTAATTCCTTTCTTATTCTGCCAGTTTCGCAACTCTCGACTCCATATGTGTTACGAATTAAAAAAGTTAACCAGTTTTTGATTTTTCTTACAAGTGGTGACAACATCGGAAAACCCAGCAATATCCTTAGTGATCAAGTTGAAAACATGTAGACAACAACGGATAGGGATTATATTATGGTGCTCTTTCTAAATTTTATAATTAATATAAGTATAATATAAGTCTAAAATTTTTGATAACACACATACATTTTAATTATAGCTTTAATATACTTACATTTAGGAGTCGCCACATTTTATCCATATTTGAAGCATTATTAGTAACAATAGCGATGGTGGATAATATTTGGATACCATTCGAGGATAGGACTTCTTTTACTTTGGTCTTGAGGAATTTGCTTGTGTGACGATATGCAGACAGATCAAAAATATCCATTACAATTTCCTGACGCTCTTTGAGAGCCATAAACCCGTAGATAGAATTCCCAGAATTATCAGTCCATCCATCTAGAGAAATTGTAAGGTCCGTGAGAGAAGGAAGTGTATTTAACTTTTCTTGAAGATGATCAGAGAACAACTTGGTTAAAAGACGCCCTTTGATCATATCTCGGGAAGGAAGATGGTAAGAAGGATTTAATTCATAGAGAAATTCTTGAATATACGGATTTTCGACAATGTAAAAAGAATGATTTCCATATATAATAGCTTTTAAAAAGGTTTGATGAAGTTTTTCAGATTGTGTTTGGGGCAGAGGTCGAGCATACCAATTAAGAGTGCTTTGACGTTGGGAGGGTGTAGATGTCTGTTGTGTGCTATCACTACTTGATTGTTCAACAGGGCCATCCTTATTATCACGGATACGTTTACGGGATGCGGAACTTTCTTCAGAAACTATCTGAAGATAAGCAGCCTTTTCTAAAGGAGGCCAATCACTACACTGAGTGACGTGCTGATGAAGCCTATCAGTCTTGCCGCTAAATTCATTCAAACAATATTTACATTTTGCAATGTATCGATTTCCTCCTCCTTTTTCTTCAGAACGATAAAAACCAGTCTATCGTTTACTCTGTGTTGTAAGTGGTTGATCAAAACCAGCAGGGATTTCCATATTAGCAGAATTTGATTTTATTTTGTGATTTTTAGAGATTTAAGTATTCTTAAACTGACTTTAATATTTTAATTGCACTATTTATATTTTTAACTGATTTATATTTGTGATTTATTTTTATAGGATAGCCTTTAAGGAATATTTAATGAAAAGAAACGCTTAGGTTTAATAGTGCGAGTGTGTTAGTTTCAGATAATTTAGATTATAAAAGTAATGCGAGGGTTAGCGATATATGCGTGATGAAAATAAATATAGCGATTTTATAAGATGTATAATCAAAGTCAGAAAATAATTTAATTAATAAATATGTGATTACGAGAAATAATTAAGAATTCAAAGCTTTGTTAAAGTAAAATAGAAGCAGAATTGAATTCTGAATTTTTATTAAGTAAAAAAATAAGTGTTTAAATATTTTATTTTAAATATCAAATTTTTACATCTTCGCCAATACTATCAATTCTCTTCCCACTATTATACATAATACCTCACACCATTTTCTAATTATACTCCTTCAACAATTTCGCTTCTTGCATTAAACTGGTCGGCTTTGAACCTACATTCAACTTATTTAGACAGGAATGATTATTTCGCTACTATGCTATTTAAGTATGATATTTCACACCACTTTTCTAACTTACGCCTTCCCAATAAAATACAAATCCAATCGCGTTACAATGTTAGACGATAACAATATTATATATATCATGTCATATGATAGAGAATCATGTCATATAATTAATATATGACACTTCATATGAGACCATAACGATAATATGTCCAACACTGCGTAATTATGCCTCACACTTATTTAGGAGAATCATTTATTCGATTTGCTATATACGTACGCCACTAATCCTCTTTAAAAATCACCATGAATATGTAATAACCGCATCTGGAATTAATAAATATTGATATGATAACTATATCTGGGTAATTCAAAAGCAATATATAGGCAAACCTGTGCATGTATATATATACATATACATGCATATTCTTCTTTTATGTAGTCTTTTGGTTGCCGTGATTAGAGTGTCCAATTTCTGCTACTTACGTACTCTAAAAGTTCTGCCGTGTTTACTGTCAAATTAAAGATTTGTGGTGACTATAAAAATAGTATTAAAAAAAAAATTAGGTAGAATTTGAAAATAGTGGTACGTACGTACGTCCCTTGTACTGTACGTATCAGGTATTTATGTGCTATACGTTCGTCATTTTGTTTCATTGATAATAGCCAATCAGAACGTTGTTTAATACGTGATTAATGGTAGACAATCAGACGACAGGGGCATGCCTTTTGGTTCAAAGGCATGCCCGGTGCATGCCCGGGGGGCATGCCCCCATGGGCATGCCCTGGGTCACCGTGCTCCCTACTCTATTCTGAAACCAATTTCCTGATCTCGTCAAATTCCATGTTTGTAACAATTTTTGCGAAGTTTGACAGATATAATATGTATCTCGTAATTTCCCAAGCGTCTTTTTCGTGAAAATCTAGATTTGTTAGGTAGTCTAGTGCTAGCTTCGCTCTGAGTAGATCAAATAATTGGTTCCTGTTTCGCTTATTGGTTGCTAGTACATTATGTTGTTTTTTATATGATTCTAATGCTAGGATGAATAGATTATTGAATTCTGTCTGGTGTTGTGGTCTGCTCGTTTGTATTCTTGTAAAGCTTCTAAAAAAGGCAATATCTCTATGTCTAAATTTCGCGTCTATAGCTGGGGGTATACGTATTGATGAGGTAAGTGTTGCCAATTTGTATTTTATGAATTCATGTAATTTATCTTTGGAGGTTAGGGATTCCTTTATTTTTTCTTTGTCCTATGCGTCCACGTCAAAGGTTTGTAGTTGAGTTTCTCTAAATTCTGCCATTTCTTTTCTTATGTGCTCTGCTTATCTTTTCTCCTGGTCTAATCTACGCTATTGCCAAATTAAGTTGGGTTGCCGTGTTTGATCATTGTTACCTTTAAGGGCCTGACTATAGCTCTTTTTGTGGGTTGTTGGCTGCTCCTGGATCGTATTGACTGATTCGGTATCCATTTCGGAGTCATCTTCTGATTCGCTTAGATCATTAGGTCGAGAGTTGTTGTCTAGGGGTACGTCCGGGGTTGACGTGGTTGTTGAGCCGGGTTCTGAAGTCAGAGTTGATTTCTGGTCCGTTTCCATGTTGTCAGATATGGGAATAGAATGAACAGGGTCCTCGGGTCTGATCTATTTTGGCAATGATCCTGGTGCTTGTTTATGCAGGGAATTTGTGGTCCATGGGAAATTGGGTTATTCGTGGCTGTGAGTGTGGAAGGAATTAGGGCATTACTGGTTTGTTGTTGTGATGACGTCATTGAGTGTATGGGAAGATTTTGGTCATCAGTGCATTGTTGTTGTGATGATGTCATTAATGAGTTTTTTGAAGGTGAGTTGGAATCGCCACTTTTTGCCTGAGTCTGGGAGAGGGGTTTTAGAGGTTTTTGAGTTTTTCCTGTTGGGGGAGACTTTTTGTATTTGGTTGAGTGGAGTCTGCCGCAGGGTTGTTCTTCTTTTGTCTTTTGTTCTTAGGCATGTCCGTTCCAAGTGCTGCAACCCCGTAGGGTGCAAACTTTCCGTTTGGAGGTTTTGGGTGTTCTCCCTGTCCCCGCAGGGATGGTGAGATAAGGAAGAAGAAATTGGGTGTTTGTAGTAAGACTGCTTTCCTCTTGCGCCTAATAATTATGTCTGCCTTTGAACGTAAGGCCGGTATTGGCCTGGTTTAGTTAGGTACGATGATAATATTTTAAAACTCTCTACCAAGTGCGTTGTTTGTTTGTTTTCTTATGATTTTCAGATCTATGGGAAAAAGTTTTTTTGTTTTTATTTTAAATTATTTTTGGATGTTTTTTTTGTTTTTGTTTTATAAAGTTAACTTTTATTTTTTTATTTAACAGTTCTTTTTTTAAATTAATATTTATTTATATAAATTTTTATTTATTTTATTTAAGCGATTTATTTTTTAATAACTTATTTTATTATTACATTTAACTGCGGCAAAATTATTAGCGTGATGGAATAGCGGAGGTTTTTGAAAGGTGGTTGTGGGGACGTGTTTGTAGTATCGCAGAAGTAGTGATGTCAGGGAAGGTGAGTTTAAGGAAGGAGAGGTTGTTGGAAGAGAAGTTGTTAGGAAAGGAAAGGTTGTTAGAAGAAGAGAAGTGATGGTTATCAGAGGGGTTGTAATTGTCGGAAAGGATGGTTATCAGAATAACTGAATTGTTGGGAAAGTAATTTTCAATTAAATGATTGTGGGCTAAGTAGTTGTGTCGAAGATGGGAAAGTGATAAATAAAATAGTCATTAAGCAGGTTGTTGTATCGGGAAGGGTTTGTCAGAAAAACAGTTATTAAAAAAGGAGTTTCAGTTATTGACTCTATATAGTTTCGGGCAGCATCATTATCATCGGGTAAGTAGTTTGTTAGTAAGTCAGTATAGTTTCAGAATTTTGATATAGTTTCAGAATTTCGGCATAGTTTCAGAATTTCAGCATAGGTTCAGAATTTTGGCATAGTTTCGGATTAGTTTCAGATTAGTTTCGGCGAGTTTCGGTTTTAGTCATTAGCTCAAAATAGTTTCGGGCAGCATCATTACCCTTAACATTCACACACCTAAAGAGCTTTATATCTTGGCTTTCACTATTCAGATCTGTACCCCTTTTACTTTTTTTGTGATCATTCCTCATTCGATATTCATACTGATTCTTCTTTTTCATCTGATTAATAGGTAGTGTTTGCAACGAGCAAGATCGAGCCAAATGTTTTGGGCATCGACATACGTAATATAAGCGAGGTTTATACCAATGCAGTTTTGCTTGCTTTATTGTCAATACTTTCATGATTTCACTCACCACCTTTATTACATTTTCCACCAAGACACCAATCGTTCTGTGCTTTCTATTTCCTATATCAACTCCAGGCAACGGTTTGATTTTTTTTATTTATTTATTTATTTATTGGCGCAACGTCTAATCTACTTCAACTCACACTGTCTATAAGCACTTTCGAAACCTTTGGTTCTTCAAATTCAACGAGTAGTACTTGATACTACCCAGGTCCTTGTATTACAGCTATTTCCAGTTTGCCGTGTACTTGTGGGGTTTCTTACTACAGAACTTTACTCGCTTGGTTAATACACTACTGGCATATTGTTCAGGTACTCTATCTAATAGATACTTTGCGCAAATAAGTTTATTCACTTAGAAAATCACTTAGATATTATAGTTCGTCCAAAGAACTCAGGCTAATACAAGCATAAAAAGCTAGGCACTTCCCCCCTTGGGATCGATACCTTATTTATTATTTACTATTTACATTTGTGTCACTGATTATTATATAATTATTTACGCATCGTTCATGCAATCAATGTTTAGACTTTTAATTAAAGTCATGTAAGTCCTGAAATCACTAATTACACCATTCCCAGGCCCCGATTAGTACCATGAAATTCCAGGGCCACAAATTTGACTGCGACACTAGCAAATCAGCTATTCGGTCATACTACAAAAATAATCAAGCTATTGAGTAACCTATGATCAGGCTTAGTTAGTGATAGTAAATAATCTGAAATAACCCAAATGACTCTAATGACCAATGACTGGTTATTAGGCCATTTTAAGAATGAAATAACTATTGGGTTATTTGAATTTTATTGGTAGAAATAACAATTAATTAAAACTTGATTAAATTATAAAATTCAAAGTCAACAATAATTCAAAATATTAAATATTTAATACTTATGCTAAGATTTGATCAATTTATAATTTTTTAAATCTACTTACTCTAGTTCTTGAAAGTAATATTTACTTTTAAACAAAGCTAGATTGTTTTGAGCTAAATTACTATGATTGATTTTAGAAATTCTGTAATTATATAACATTGTTAAGGGAGTATCAATAAATAACATTATGTACCCCCTCATAGTAGCATTTGACCCCCTCTACTATATAAAAAAAATTTTTCAAAATCTGTATATTTATATATAAAATTTTACAAAAACTTGAATATATTGTAACATAGTAATCCAATTTAGATAATTTAGGCACCATTCGATTCATCTCAGTAAGACAAATCCAATAATACCAAAATCATATTATTTGGATTGCTGGGTCGAAAGATATTCACAAAAAACTATTGGTTATACTGTATAGTAATTTTATAAGAAAAGATATAACCAATAGTATTTGTATAATAACTTTTGATCCAGTGATCCAAATGAAATAAAATTGGTACCATTTGACTTCTTTCACTAAGACGAATCGAATGGTACCAAATCATTAAATTTGGACGACTGGATCAGTTTTTAGCCAATTTTTTCTAAAAAAATTATATTTTATTTTTTTGACCCCCTACTTATTGAAAAAACGTTATCTTTTGTCCGACCTATACATGAGAACGAAATTGTTTCGGGTTCTAAAACCTGAAATTAAAATTTAAAGATGAAATTGTTTTTGACCTATTTTACTTGAAGACGAAATTATTTGATACATTTTTTGAATAGACAAAATTATAAGAAACATATTTATATAAATTTTATTTGCTTTTCCTTATAAAAAATTTTAATTTTCTCTAATGTAGACCTTTTTAAAAAATTAATTTCGGTGGCATCACTAGTCCAACCCCTCCCTCTTTTGTATAAGTTATTTATGGATGCCCTCTAAAAATCTTAACCATTGATTCTAAACCTATAAGCTCATTTTAGAGCCTCATTACAGTTATATAATCTAGAACTTTATTTGATTTTAGTTACTTAGACCATATCTATTCACATCTCAATCGAAGCTTACTATTGTTAGAGTAATTTACAGTACACCCTGTCAAAACCGGTATGTATGGTGGAAAGGTTTTGTATCAGCTTTGAGAGGTTATCAGATTTAAAAATACTAATAGCCTAATGGTCACATGATCCTATCTAAATATAATTGGCCAAATTATATTTATTCATACATATTCAGTTATACAAAATCAGATTTGAGCAAATTAAATCGATTAATTTTAACTTACAAATCCGATATCTTATAGAACTCTTATTGGCCGAAGCGTAGCGACAGACTCTTAATTTCTATGCAAAGTGATACAAAAATTACTTTCCTGATGTGCTTCAATTGTAAAAATCTTGCCAAATTTTACTTTTTTGATATACTTGCATATATTTAATGTAAATCTTATCAGAAATGAAATTTAAAATTTTTTGTCTGTCCGCACGCGTGGCTATATTTGTGCTTTAATGTTACCAACATATGCATATTAACGTGTTTGTGTAATATGATGAACATCATATGATGAGCTCCGGACATATAATGCTATGCATTAGCCTAGTAGATATTTGATATTTTGAGTATTGGTTATCAGAAATGACAGGTTATCAGATTTGAATTATGGAACCAATATGGTGGATCAACTTTTTATCAGTTATGAAAGGTTATCAGTTTTGACAGAGTGTACTGTAGTTAATTTTAGTTAGTTTTACTAGTATATAGTTGTGATACTTACATGGAGGGTTCAATTAGTTTCTTACAATATATATATATAATAAGGTTTATGATATATATCAAAACTATTGTGCAAATTTATAGCAAAAAAGATTTTTTTTAAGGAATTTGATAAATTTAGCAGGTTGCGATATCACAGGTTAATATTTAAAAGATTATAACTAATTTTCACCCTAGGTAATATCACCTATGTTGGGTGATCGTTATTGTTTACATGATCACACCAGTTACACAACATCAGATCTATAAGTATTTTTTTTTTACCGTAGTTGATTTTAGTTTATCGTTTATTGTCAGTATTAACTTTCATTTTCTTGGCTTTTAGATAATGGTTTTGTCATCGCTGGAGACGTTAGTTGGTATCGTCGCTTTGGTGTTGTCGTTGCTTTGGTGTCGTCGTCGCTTGGTATCATTGCTTCAGTGTCATCGTCGCTTGGTGTCATTGCTTCTGTATCGTATAGTTAGAATGCATTTACTTTTGAACATTTTTTTTTAGTGTCGCGTCTTTCTTGGTCATCATTTGTTGGTGGCACTTGTTGCTTCGTTTACGCAATTGCATTGCTTGCTGTGCCGTTAGTTAGTGGTTAGATCGTTAGAGTATAGTTACAATGCTTTTACCTTTGAGCTTTTTTTTTAGTTTGTGCCATTTCACTTTTGGTATGTTTTCTTTTTTAGTGCTGCGTCGTTGTTTTTGGTGCCTTAAATTTTCTTGGCCATCGTTTGTTAGTGTAACACTTAGTAGTGCTTCGTTTTCTTGGCTTTTAGATAACAGGTTTGATGTTTTTTATTGTTGGTGTACGTCACTAGTGTCATTAGTTGGTATCGTCGCTTTGGTGTTATCACTACGGTACCGATTCTTACATAAATTTGGTACAAGGTTTTTTTAATATCAGCTGATGATGAAATTTTGGTTTATTTTGATATGTTTTGTCCTATAGGGTTAGAGTTTGGGTATGGAGTTAAAATTAGTGTAGATAATATACTGCTATAGTTCAAGTTTGATTTATTTAATAAAAAAAATTTTTTCAACTTATTGTCAGAAATTGACAGAGCATAGGATCGATTTCTATTCACGTAACAAAAAAATTAATGTTAGGATTTGGGTTAGGGTTAGGGTTAGGTTCGGGTTAAGTTTAGGGTTAGGGTATGGGTTAGGATAAAGGAGCGGAGTGGAGGCAACAGCTGTAGCAAGCGACTAATTTTTATAATAAATGCAAAGTGGTTATTTTAATTTTCTTTACGTATACCGAGCCTGATTTTAATTGGCCAGCTGCTGATTGAAGATCATGTGAACGGAAATTCAATCTTACGTCCCAGTATGTTCTCGTACTTTGGACCGACTCCCGACGCGACTCCCGACCCGACTCCCAACCCGACTTCCGAACTAGGTGATATCACCTAGGGTGAAAGTTAGCAACAGTCTATTTAAAAAAAAAATTAAAATGATTATTAGTTAGGGTTAGGGTCCGACCAGTATTAATATTAGGTTAGAGGATACATATATATACAAAATTAAGCGCTAAAAACTTTAATTAGAAGCCAAGACTAGTTTACTTAATGAAATTTCAAGTTATTTAAAATTTTTGATTTTTTCTATAATTTTTTCTAATTTTTTGTTGTTTTGTTACACAAGATCCTATGATCTAATTGGCCAATTATATAAACCTGCAATATAGCAACCTGCAATATTTAACAACCTCCTTTTTTAATTAATTAAAATTAAATTAGTAAAAGTTTCCTATTTGAAGTCAAATTTATTTGTATCACAAGGAAATATGGCTCTTGTCTCAGGATATGAGCAAGGCTTATGACTCTGTGAACTTCACCCTTTTTGAACATTCACTCTCTCGTCTTGCACTACCCCCTCAAATCATCAACATTCTTACAAACTTATTGGCAAATAGACAAAATAGAGTTATTACTAATCTTGGTCTTACCTCACCATATCAGGTGAATAATGGTATTGACCAAGGTGAAACAATTACTCCTCTTTTATGGCGAATATACTACGATCCCTTAATTACCTATATCTATTCTAATTCACCAGGATACACAATGGAAACAGCATGGTTCACTAATTTAAAAAATCTAACTACTGACAAGATCAAAGCCAAATGTTCAGTTCTGGCCTATATGGATGATACACTATGGGTTGCATCTTCACAAGCAGAATTGAACAATATTATATCTATAGCAGAATCATTTTATAACATGGCCAATATTCAAGTCAACCCATCTAAATCTATCTTAGCTACTAATTACAAACTAGATACATACACACCAACAATCTTCAATAACCAACCCTTACCACTTCAACCAAAACATCAGCCTTTCAAGTTTCTTGGATGCTGGTTTACACTTGACAACAAACAAACCCAACAAATACAGCTAATAAAAACAGAATCTGCTCAGCTCATTAATATTGCAAAAAGAAAACAAATTACTGACACCCAGGCTCGTTATATTATTAACACTGTAATCATTCCTACTATCGAATATCGGCTACAGAATATTATACTTAGTAGATCAGTATGCGATGGAATTCTCTCTCAACATATTGGTTTGGTCAAACATAAGGCTAAACTATGCAAAACCATACCTACTAGCACCCTTCTTCACCCACAGATATACAATATTAAAAATATTTGGGACATCCAACTTCAACACCATATCTCCAATTTCACTAAACGGCTAAATAATAGTGATCTACTTGGAACAACAACTCATATACGTATCCAACAACTTCAAAATAATTTATGGTCACCTATTAGTATACTTTTACACCCAAAGCCTATTATAGATGGCCCTAATAGATTCTCTACCAACTTTAAAATTATTCAACTTTTTAAACACCTGGGATGGTCAATCAATTCCAACTCAAACTCTAATATTCCTTTTACAATTAAGGAAGGTTCCATTTCCTTAGAATCTCTTTTATCAACACACTCAAACTATGCAACTTTTAAAAAGCAAATCCGACATCACCACTTACTTTTTCTGGATCAACTTCTAACCTTTGACAACTCCAGCCTTCTCGACTGGAAACATATTTCACCAAGACTTAATAAAATTCCAAAAGGAAAAATACCCTCATGGTTTACTTTACTAGAAGATAAAATTTTAAGCCATTCATATGAACGTACTTTATATTCATATTTGGAACTACCACAATCCAATTACTATAGTTATACAACTGGTCACCCCTCATCCAAAAATGCTAAACCATGGCTTATTACTATTCTAAATAACCAAATTATAATTGGTAAAGCGCGCCGCAAACCAACAGCATCTGACTATACGCTTATAACCCACTGGCAGTGCTCCTTTGAAATTCATGCCACACAGCTATATCCAATCCAAACTATGCTAACATATCCATGCACAAACTGCTCACTTAACTCTAATATCATTACAAACAAATGCACTATACTAGTACCCACTAGTCATGCTACAAAATTTTTTGGCAGAATCAATCCATCTGACAAATCTATTAATTTAAATGCTAATTATTTAGATTTAATATATTCACTAGCTATTAGAAACCCTATACATATTCCACCTACACCAAATATCACAATCTCTTCTCAAATTCCTAATATATTCCAACCTAGTATAGCACTTGATAATCTTCAAACAATAGCATACAACAATAGTAGTTCAACTGAACTAACCTTTTATACTGATGGCTCTGTCCGTGACCTGGGCAACTCTCAGTGCTCAATGGGAATTGGATGGGCCCAGTTAGCTGATCAAACTATTACACATACCTTTCAGGCACAAATTAAATATTGGCCATGCTCCTACAAAGCTGAACTAGTAGCAGTTTTATCTGCTATTTGCACAGCTCCCAGAAATTGCTCTGTTCATATTTATACAGATTCACAATCTGTTATTTCCAAATATGAAAATCTATCTAGTATTTCCCAAATACCAAAGTTCTTAAATACCCCTTATTGGTCAATTTGGAACACCTTACTAAACCTTATTAAATCTTACAAACTTACTATTACCCTTCACAAAGTTACAGCACACCAAGATAATGAATTCAACAATAAAGCTGATTACCTAGCACGACATCATGATACTGCACCATACCTGCTTTTTGAACCAGACAACATATACAACTTCCAATTTACTCTTTCTACTGACAATTTTCCTATTGAACTACCAATACGACATAGTGTCAAAACACTATGTCATGCTCATATACTTGCACTATGGACATCCCAAAATCGCTTTCAACAATGGACAAATATTACACAATACATTTGCTGGAAAGCTACATGGCTATATATTAATAATAACCAAAAAATTTCAGACTTTTTTAATAGTTTTCATTCTTCAACTCTTAAATCATTCAAGGTTAAGATACTTCTAGATGAACTCCCTGTACCACATACATTACACAAAAGAAACTCACTATACCCAAACATCTGTCATCTCTGCCAACGATCTAGCTATGCACTACATTGGACTATCTGCCCAACAGCTAAACCTCTACTAGACATTATTAAAGAATCCCTATCTACTATTCTAAGTTCTAGCAAACTTGAGATCTCTCAACTCTCAACAGAAGAGCTTCATACTCAAATTCTTAATCTTGATAGTTTTCAAATACATCACTTCCCTAACAGACCCTCAATATTCTCTACATTGTCTGGACTCATCCCTCTGGACATAATCCAGATACTATCTGAGTACACTTTATCCTACAAAACTGCCAACACACTTTCTATACAACTTTTACTTCACATAAACAAATTAATTTATACAAACATTTGGATACCATATTGTATAGACAGAGCCCAAAACCAACAAATTCCCTTACAGTCGTCTGAACTGGCCTCAATAAACCCTCCTACTTCTCACAATCAATTTAGTAACCAAGAAAATAATAATTCTATAACCCAGATCTCTATACGCAAAATAGAAACCTGGCTTCCCAAATGGATCAAATATTCAACCCAGCCTTCTGACATTCTACATTATTCCTCAATCTAGGTGAGCCTTGGCCACTCTGGTTGGTTTAGGCCGCAGATAAGTATTTAAGTTTACTTTTATATATGTCTGAGTTCTTAGTCTTAGCAATAGATTTAAACAATGAAAATTTTTCCAGTCTTGTAAAAACTCTCCATTAAATCTAATAAAGATAAGAGCAAGGTCTCACCATTAACATTTAAAAAAAAAAAAAAAAACAAATTTATTTGTTTATTTATGTTGTGCATTAAATTAAAACTTGCATCAGATTGAATCTGAATGCATATCAGATAAATATTAGTTGACTGTATTATATGATCAGCAACAACCAGTCTAAACTAATTACCCTAGCCCTAATTTAATTTAGGCTAGATCTAATCTAATACAAGAATTAATCTGATACACAATATATACATTTGAATATAATATATGGCATGTTAAATAGTATTGGTTTCGAATATTGTCCCATTAGTTTCAGCTATTCTATGTTCCAAACAATGATTTATATCCATGCTAGTATCTAATGTACAAGAGCTTATCAAACAATCTGATTGGCTAACAAAACAGCCCTTATTATAATTTTAATTGTCTGGGATATTAACATTTTGGCAGACATATCTGGAACATCCTATTTTGAACTGTCTGTTGTTTCTGTTCCAGTTCTAGTACAACACTATATTAATGTGTTATCTAGTACATTAATGTGCTTTCTAATACTATTAAGCCCAATATTTACTTATTTGTATGGTAATACAAACCAAAAAAGAAAATCCAATTAATTATTTAAGTTAGCTAAGGCAGTCACAGCTAAGCTAGCTTAGCTAGTTAGCTAGCTAGCTAAACTAGCTGATATAATATGATTAGCTATCTAATATATCTAAAGCTAACTAAAGTTAACTATTATAAAAATTTGATAAATTCTAAAAAAAACAATAAATATGGACCAAATAGCCTAAAATATTCTAGATACAGACCAATAGTTGGCTATTAGCCAGCTACTTAGTTGATAATTTAGTTGGCTAACTAAGCCAGTTAACTAAAACCATATAACTTAAGTTACTAATACCAATTTTGTAAATAAAGTATATGAAATAAAAATTCAATATTAGGGTCTTAAGGTTAGAGACTATAGTATTAGAGTAATATTTACAATTTGTAAAATTTCATTTTTATCATTTGCACCAAAATCAATTTAAAAGTAGAGTTTCTCATATAATATTATAAATATATAATTTTATACAGATTACAGAATTTAGCCTTTATAAAATATTATATAAACTTGTGATGATTAAAGAATTTTAACCTATATCTAATATTGTTAAAAAATTTTTTCAGTTGTTTAAAGGTTGTGTATTTACTAGTAAACAGTTTTTTTGTTAAATAAACTATTTAAAAAGAGGTTTGTTTAGAAATAATATATTATTAACTTTGTGTATTGGTTTCAAAAATGCATATAGCAAGTAAACTTTATTAAAAACAGGTTTTTTCCTTTAAACTTTACAGGATATAACTTCGGTCACTTGTTTACAACCAATAATATTATAAAAATTATTTATAATTAAGAATTTTTTGGAAGTTTATTAGAAACCTTTCATATTTATTAAGAGATCTATTTATAGATTATACAATATTTTAAAACTATATTAAATATAAGACCATATAAAGTTAATTTTTTGGATCTCATAACCTGGCCGGGACATATTTTGAAAATTTTTTGAAAAAATTTTTTTATATGTTTTAATAGTCAGATGGAATTTAAAAAAAAATTTTATAAAATTTTATATATAAAATTTTGTTCGGCTGGCTGGGTCATTTTTTTTGTTTCATGTTATGAGAACCAAAAAATTAACTTTATATGGCCTAATATATAAACTATTTGAAAGGATAGATTTTTTTTAAAAAGACAAAAATTAACTCTTTCTAATGACTATTTGGACCAAATTACCAACAGAAGAAAAACTAGAAGTTTTTGTTATAGAGTTGCCTATACTTAATGTATAGGGCTGACACAAAAAACAGTTTTTATAAAGGTCAATTGCTGCTCTAAGGACTCTTTTGTATATTTGATATGCAAGCCAAAAGTGTACTTTTACAAGATAACAGGCAAAAGGTAGAGCCCTGTATAAGAAATTTTGGTAGAAATTAAAGTTTTCTTCTATTGACAGAGTATTTTGTGGTAAAACAACAGAAAACAACAAAAAAATGAGTTTTTATGACTACACTCCCTCCTTTAAATTTCTTACGAGTATTGTCTTACTTCTCTTTGGGGGTTTTTTTAAAATTTTTACCAAAAAGTAGGAATCATAGCTTACCCTTCTAAAAGATTAGCAGTATTTACTTCTTCCAAATTGGAAATATTCCTAGACTGGAACTGATGGTATCACAAGTTAATTTTGGGTACTATATACGAATAAACAATGAATAACATGTTAGAAATCTAGGAGGGCACATGAAGAAATTTCTTATCTTTGTTTGTTGTTTTAGTTTTAGTTTTTTTATATATACATATAACACTTTGATAGGCTTTAGTCTTGTAGTGTTATATAATTTTTATTATTTATGCTAGATGTGTTAGCATCTACAGTTTCTGTTCTTTTGTTGCTTTTTTGGGGGGGGTTTTCTTTTCTTTTAGTTGTATTTTTGATTAGCTTTTTGGTTATTCATTTAGATATTATTGTATTGTTCCCTCTTTAATCTTTTTCTCTTTTTTATTCTTCTTTATAAGAAGCTCAGAGAAGAAGTTTTTAGGTGAAATAGATTCTGTGGTTGGTAGCTGAAACCAGGCAGTGCTATACTTGTGCTGTTGGAGAAGACCACACATAAGTATGAGCAAACCATTTTCAGTGCAATAGCCAACTTGGGCACTCGTTTGTAGAAAGCCAGGTTAATGTCCATTATTACTATTAGATTGTATATTATATAGCTTCTGTGTAATGCTCTAATGAAGATAAGACGGGCTATGAAGTGTTAAAAAAAAAAAGATTGGATTTTTTGTGTGCAAGTGTTTGTAACAAGTATTTAAAACTTATTGCAAATAAAATTATTTTATTATAATATAAGTAAGATTGTATAAAATAAAGGTTCAAAGGTTTTTAGTCTCCGAAATGATTAGATCTTCCAAGCTTTTTAATTTGTTATTTTCCTGAAAATTTAAAAATGTAAAAAAGAAAATAGAGAGAGTGTAGTAGAAATGATTAGTAATCTCATCATGTCATATGAAACGATAAACAACGCATTTATTCCACCATGTCGGAGGAATAATTGAACTCCCCAGTATTGCATGGGCCAAAGAGCCCACATATGCCGCCGGGGAGATATCATAGTACTTATGTATGCTAATAAAATATGTATGTGTTGTACAGTTTACAAAGAAAAAAAATCGTTAAACAAAAAAAAGCATATTCTTATTGATCTATTCTGGTTATCTAGATGATATGATCCGGGTTTTAATAAGTTTTTAATCTTCTCAAATTTGGTCCTAATTAATTAACTAAGGGTGTTCTCAAACATCTCACTCAATGAATCGAAGGCAAGTTTTTAATTAGTCGGAAATTGCCAAGTGAGTTCCATTTCGATGAACGAATCAGTGAGATGTAAACCATCTTTTTTCTTCAAAAATTTACCATTGATAAAAGTCGTTCAAGCATTATTTTTACATGTTTTACATATCAAACATAATAAACATGGATTCTCAACAAATTTCTAACCGATCAAAAAAAATGGCTAGTTTATTTTTAATGCTAGAAGCTTTTAAAACAAATCGATACCTTGATTTAACCAAACTAGTTATGAATACTACAATCTCCGCTTGTTCGCAAAAAAAAACTTGTTGCTGTAAAACAAATTTCGCTAATGGTTCTATAAATTGATTATATTGCTGTTGCAACAAAAAATTTAAATTGATATAATCATTAAAAAGAGAAGTCGCGCAACCAAAGTTGAAGCATCGGCAACTGGTTGAATAGAATTTTTTTTTATTTGATTTTTTAAGTGTTTTAGGAGTATTTTAGGTAACATAACAAAGATCACGAAAATAAAAAAAGAGTATGATCAAGCATTTAATTTTATAAATATCGTCATTGAAATTGTTATGCTTGAGCATTATCTTGCTCATTATTAATCAATTGATTTAAATGCTTGAGAACACCTCGAATAAATTATTTTCAAAAATTGAACTCCGACTATTAATTGAGAGCACCTTTAATCAATTGGTTTAGATGCGGAAAATATTTTAAGCAGGTTAATTGTGATTATCATTAATATCGCAACTTGACAAAGTTTATTATGTAATTCAAATTTGAGTTTGCTATTTCTATTTACTACCATTTACAATGGACCACCGTTTTTTATTCTTGGATTGGCAAAATTGGAAATTAATCGATTGTTCAAAAAATCGCTCAACTAGCTTTGTCATGGATCCCATTCTCAACGTTAACGAATTACTATTTTACTCTTAATAAAAAAGTTTTCATGGAAAATAAGCCTGAAAAAAATCGCAGATGCTTAGTTTTACTCATGTAATTTCTTCTTGGTACGGCAACCCAATTTCGACGACGAAGTGATTCTGAACTGACGTTTTTCCATATTTAACTGACTTTTATTATTATTATTATTATTATTATTATTATTATTATTATTATTATTAGGGCGCTGATATTTATTACGTAATATCCATTTACTATGAGGGCTACCCCCCTCCCCTCCCCCCCACGTAAGATCCAATATAATTGGCCAATTTATAATTTACTATATATCTTTGTGTAACGTAAGATATTGTTATAATNATAAGATCCAATATAATTGGCCAATTTATAATTTACTATATATCTTTGTGTAACGTAAGATATTGTTATAATACAGGGCCAACCCCCCACCCCCTAAAATATTACGTAATAAATGTCAGCTCCCTTATTACTATGATTATTATTATTATGATTTTTTTTTTTATCATTATTATTATGAAATTCGGTTGCTATTAAAATCCACAATACCTTTAATTATCAATTCTAATCCTAAACCTTTAACCTAAAAAAAAAAAAAAGCGGAAAAACACCCCCAAAAAATCTTAAAAATTCGTATCAAAATACAGCATCATCTGTGACATTAATTTTTGATGATAATATTTGATAAATACCGTATAAGCGCGAAATAACGCGTTAATTAATTGACCTACGCGTTATTTTGGATACGCCCATTGATTTTTTTTGAATCCAATAAAGTGAACCTTCCATAAAAGAATGAAATTAGGAAAAGCACACTTACGGAATGCGCACTTATGGAATGTAATCTACAGTGGATCAAATGATGTGCACTTATAGAAAGAAAACACAAGTGAAATGCTCTTGAAAGAAAGTGTATGTATATAGAAAGAAAGTGCATGTAAAGTGCACTTATAAAGGATGCATTTATGGAAGGTCGACTGTATATCTGATATCTCTATCCAAAAATGATTATATGCTACTGCGCGTTAATTCGGAACGCCCATGGGCACTAATTCGAGACCACGTAAACTATTTTTGAAGGTTTTGATTTTCAAAATAACGCCCATGAGCGTTTTTTCGCGCTTAAACGGTAGGAGAATAATAAGAAAAGCTCAAATACTGTATTAATTACAATCTTTTTTTTAATTGATGAGATCACTGGTTAATCACATCGAAAATAATGCTTGCGAAAACTTTAATTATGTTATTATTTGTTTATTCAAGTTGTCAACGAAAAATATAATTATATAGTTGAACATTATTACGATCACTAGCTAATCACATTGAGAATGAGGCTTGAGAACACCCTCAATAACGGGATCTGCGCGTAATTTCGAATATTGCCCATGTTCGTTGTTTCGAGATTAGACTTGTTGGTGAAACTATAGTTTCACCAAACAACTGGTGCACCATTGGTGTACCATTGAAGATTAGCTTTATCTATAACTATCAGTGCACTAGTTTCACCAGTTTTACTGGTGCACCAATGAAGATTAGTTTCACCAACAAGTCTATTCGAGATACGTAGAGATCGATTTTTCTAACAATGATATCCGATAGCCGAGTTTGATTAAATTTAGTCTTAACTGTTAAAGATTTAAATTTAGGGTTAGCTAGATTTAATGTTGGTAGGAATTAGAGGCCAGAGAATTATAGGAAAATCATACAAATTCGATTATTTCGAGACGAAACTAAGCTATTTTTCAATGGTTTACTAGAATCAACTGTATTTTTTTATTTGTTTTTTACTAAATTAGTAATACTTTCATGTTAAATTATATTTTATGCCGAGTTAGTCAATGGATTACTTTTTATGAAAGGTTCTAAAGTACTTCGCTCAATAAATCAGAAGCAAGTTTTAATTAATTTTAATAACATTGCTATAAATTGATCTGATCGGTCAAAATTTTAAATGCGCCATAAATTTTGAACAGGATAGTTTAATATGAAAAATTATTACAATTAAATACAAATTAAGCAATTATCTATTTATTTAACACTTGTTTGATTAATTTAAACAGTTGTTAATTTAATCAAATTGACTATGTTCTATTGAACTATTTAATACTTGGATTCTCAGTATATATCCCAATTTTCCAGCGTGGTGTTCTCACAGTGCATCTGCTAATCTTTTTCCTCCTAATAATCTAAGATTATTCGAACTAAATCCAAAGAAATCAGCGTGTGTTTCTGCTAAGTACATTTGCTAAAACATGCTTAGTTAAAACACCACGCTAAGCTCTTTGAATATTCAATCTACACAAACTTGGCCGCTAATGCTTTTCCTCCCAATAATTCGAACTAAATCCGAAGAAGTTAGCGTGGTTGCAAAATGAACATGCAACGCTTCACCAAGGCTGGTTAAGTTATTAAATCGAAGGCTCAAATAAGTCAGGATATAAGTGCAACTGCTAATGCTTTTTATCTTTCTGATCTAATCTTTCAACGTGGTGTTCTTGTGAAGTGAATCTGCTAATGCTTTTCCTCCTTTTGGTCCAAGATAATTATTATAAAAATTCAAATTTAAATCTTTCAACGTAGTATTCTTGTAAAGTGAATCTGCTAATGTTTTTCGTCCTTCTAGTCCAAGATGATTATTATAAAAATCTAAATTTAAATCTTTCAGCGTGGTGTTGTTGTGAAGCATCTACTAATACTTCTCCTTTTGATCAAAGATTATTTCTTTAAGACTCAAAGTAGTCAGCATGGTATTCTATTTTCCTCCTCCTGATCCAAGACCATTCTAATCAAGATTCAAAAGAAGTCAGCACGGTGTTCTTGCAAAGTGCATCTGCTAGTGCTTTCCCCTTTTTATTTATTATTCGTAAAATTCAAATCTTTCAGAATAGTGATTTTGCAAAGTGCATCACTAATGTATTTCCTGCTTCCAATTTAAGTTGATTCAAACTAAGATCCAATGAAGTCAGCGTGGTGTTATTGGAAAGTGCATCCGCTAATGATTTTCCTAAGGTTAATATCGATGACTCAAATCTTTCAGTGTGGTGTTCTTGCAAAATGCATCTTCAAATGCTTTTCCTCTTTTGACCGAATATTATTATAATAAAGATTCAAAGAAATCAACGTATGTTCTTGCAAAGTGCATTCATTAACTCGTTTAAAATTTTCAATCTACATTTATTTCATGAAATATACCAGGTCGAAGCACTCTTTTGATCCTCAGACTATGCTGGCTGTTTTCGAGAATTTCTTCAAAAAATTTTAACGCTTAAAGAAATTTGCCTTGCTCAAAACATTCATTTGCTTCCTTTCCAAATTCTCTTGCCTTGCATTAAAATATTTGAATTTGTCGCATCATGTAAATAAAATGAAGCTGATGTCCTAAACGAATTGACGGGTGTGCTAATATTTCACGATATTTTAATAAGATGGTATTGGCTCAAAGTTTTTTGTTAGGAGTAAATTGTCTTAAAGTATTTAGAATAAATCTTGTTTCTGGTCGACTGGCAGGATCGTTGTCTCGACATTTTTTATGAAGTTCAATATATTAAGATTGTGTACCTTTATAGGTTCTTCTCTCTTCCTTTGGAGGAGGTCATTTCATTATAATGTGTTAGAATAGCGGCTTTCCGCTCGAAATTTTTCAAAGGATTATTCCAATACTATAGACATCAGGTCTCTTGCCATGTCAATATCCTTGTATAAAAAGATCATGTGGCTCGATGTATGCGGCATACCACAAACAATTTAGTTGAAACCACAGACATTTCATTTATTTGTTTTGATAGTCCAATATTGTAACCCTTGGCTTTTTTGATGAATTAAGATATTCTTCAAATTCTAAATTATTGAAGCATTAATGATTAAAGTATTAATGATTATAAAGTATTAATAAATTAAATATAAAATATATAATACTTACAAGATCTTTATGAATAATATTATTATCATATGTGCTATTTCCTTAGCAATACATAGTTCATCTAATTTGTCTATCCATTACAATCGAATAAAATTTGCCTTTAGTTATTCTCGTAAAGTTCCTTAATTAGCATCCATTTCATAATATCCATTAGCATCTATATATTCGATTAATAAATATTTTTGTTTAACTAATTATTTTTTGCGTTTGATACCCTCAAAATTATAAATCATTTGTTTACCTTCCGTGACCTCATAGAACGGAATAACACGTTTGGATGGTAACAAACTCTTCACAATAGTTTAAGCTAATTATATGAAAATACAAATAACTTATTATTTGTAGCAGAATACAATTAAAGTTTACCTTCCAGTGCTGAGCACAATGGAGTATGTAAATGATTACAATAGATATAGTCATAACTTTTTGTATGTACTAAGCTTTGTCGAAAATCGCTTCGTTCTTATTGCAAATCACATTCAAGATTAATTTACGGAATATAAGTCTTATGTATGTATGTATGATTATCTGCATGCTAAGGTAGTACAACTTCAGTCACGTGATGATTATTTGCACTTTATTTTTAAATAAATTTTTCGATTATTTTCGCAATAAAATTCAAACTGTGTCAAGTTCTTTGTCTGGAAATGAAGTATAAATTTCGGAATCCTATTTTTATATGATTTTGTATAAAAAAAAAAAAAAAAAAAAGTTGATCTAATTCCAGAGATTCATACGTGTATTTTTATTTTGAATGTAATATAAACCACATTTTATAACACGCATTCCTATAAATAAATAAAAAAAGATAAATGAATAAAAAAGTGGTTGGATATTAAGTAAATCTATTTTTTGACTTAAAGTTGTTCTTCAGGTCGAGACGATTCTAAGTAGTAAAATCATCAAAAATGATCCAGTAGTTCATCCGCAATGCCTCTTTAAAGTTTTGCAACGTTTGTTTATCTCTGTTTACAGATTATATAAACAAAGGTAAACAAATGTTGCAAAACTTTGAAGAGATATTGCAGACGAACTACTGGACTATTTTTGATGATTTTCCCACCATTAGAATCGTTTCGACCCAAAGAACAACTTTTGTTAAAGTTAAAAAATAGATTTACTTAATATCAAACCAGTTTTAGGCACTTTTTAATTCTTATTACTATTTATTATAATTATTTTAATTCTTGTTTCGAAATAACGCGCATGCGCGTACTCGAAATAACGTGCAGGTCAATTAATTAATACACAGGTGGCGCTTGTGCGGTAGGTTGATCAATGAAAGTATTATAATGAATTACTAGAATTAAAAAAGACAAGTAATATTTTTTTGGTTCACTATTTTTTTGAAATTCTTTAATTAGGTATTGCTTTGCTCAAATGTAATAGAAAATGTCTAAATATAGACCATTGATATAAGCAATTAAAATAAAAAAATTTTATTGGTTATATCAATGTACACATATTGTAATTGTGCAATTACATGTTCGATTAATCTAAATATAAAGTAATCGGATAATTAGTAATTCAATTAGTAATGTAAGTATAAGCATTGTAAAGTATCATTTTATTATAAGCAATTATTTATGTAGTAATTGAATAAGTATGAGATAAAATTATTTTATAGTATATTAGTAAGTAATATCGATCCAAATTACTTTTGTGAACCCAACTTTCATTCTGATTATATCAATCAGAATACCAAACAATTGATTGTGAAGCCAATTTTGCAATAACTTTTTCGATACTTTTATTATGAAAATTGAATTAATTGTGTAATAATTTAATTGCAATTCAATTTTAGGCATCTCTAATATAAACCTATTTGCTTTATCCCAGATCTGGCTAGCCAGGACAACTGCTATGCTAAAAGTTTAAGTTATTGTGAGAGTTTTTAGAAGAAATTGTAATCTGTTAGAATAACAATCATACAGTTTAGTTTGGCCTGTTAAAATAATAACCAATGTGATACATTGGCTTATGATTAAAATAAGAAATAAAATTTTGACCTGGAACAATAGTCACATAGTTAAGTATAGATGTTGGAACAATAAAAAATATATATAATATGATAATATATATATATATGTATCAGGGATGGTAAATGATCTGGTCATTTGCCAATTTTTTAAATGACTTCAAATAACCTCAAAATGACTGCTCATTTGAGGTCATTCAAATTTTGGGTCATTTGGAAATGACTTGTGACCAAATTAGTGAAAAAGATTTAAAATTTTTTTTTTGTTCTTTGGGAACATAAAATATTAAATTTATGTTCCCAAAAAATTTTTAATGTTCCTATAACTAAATCCCTCTCTCTCTCTTTCTTTCTATCTGTCTTTTTGTCTCTCTCACTCTTTTTCTCACTCTTTTTCTCACTCTCTCTCACTCTTTTTCTCACTCTCTTTCTCTTTCTCTCTCACTCTTTTTCTTTCTCTTATACAAAAAACTACTTCTATAGGAAACACAAATTATAATTTTTAGGTTTCTACTTAGTTCTTAATAGAGAACATAATTCTAAATTTAGTGTTTCTAAATTTTTTAAATGTTTCTAGGAATACTAGAAACATCAAATCTTTAATATTGGACCAAATAATTATGTTCATTTCCAAATGACTGGGTCATTTGGTTATTAGATCATTTTGCATAGAGTTTACATTCTACCAATCATAAAAAACTTGTATAATGCATGTTTTAAATAATACATATGTTTGCATTATTTCTCGTAAATTCAAAAATGATTTACAGTCGCCTCTCTTTAATCTGAACCTCTCTAAACCGAACACTATTAAACTCTCTCTAAACTGACCAAAATTTTCTAGAACATTTGTAAATTTTATTATAAAGTTCGGATAAGCCATATATAACTTTTTGAAAACTGAACTTTTTCAAATTTTTACATAGTAAAAAAAAGCAGTCCTAGCAGTTCAGATTAGAAAGAATTGACTGTATATTTTTTTATTTTTTTAAAAAAAGTAAATACATTATTTTTTTGTCTAGTATTTTTTTTAATCACTCCATACCTGATCTTATGATTCAATTAGAATATCATTTTACAACCAGTTTGGAAATAATCTAGTCATTTAGCTAAAATACAAATAGCAATTATTCTCAAATGATTCAATTATTTAGGGAGCTGACATTTATTATGTAATATTTTAGGGGGTGATGGTTGGCCCTGT
Source organism: Gigaspora rosea (assembly GCA_003550325.1). Taxonomy (NCBI): domain Eukaryota; kingdom Fungi; phylum Glomeromycota; class Glomeromycetes; order Diversisporales; family Gigasporaceae; genus Gigaspora; species Gigaspora rosea. The sequence continues at coordinate 42,960 of QKWP01000507.1, read as the reverse complement.
ATTATAACAATATCTTACATTACACAAAGATATATAGTAAATTATAAATTGGCCAATTATATTGGATCTTATTTGGGGAGAGAAGGGTAGGGTTCCGAAGTTCAGTTCAGTTCAATAGAGGTTCAGGTTCAGGTTCAATGAACCTGAACCTGAACCTGAACCTGCTCTAAAAGTTCAATACTGAACTGAACCTGAACTTAAAATTATTGAACATGAACCTGAACCTGAACTTAAAAAAAGTTCAGTTCAGGTTCAGTTCAAGGTTCATGAACATGTTCAGGTTCATAATATATGCACATGTTTACCTAAATCACAAAGTTAGGATCAATTAGTAAAATTTAGAAAATCATAGAAATTTGTATAATTTTATTAATAAAATTATACAAATTTCTATGATTCTCTAAATTTTACTAATTGATCATAACTTCTTGATCTAAGTAAACTTGTTTAGCACCAAAAAATACATCATATCGGTATATTTTATTTTATTTTCCTTAAAATTTGCGTCAAATATGCTTAATTTTGAATTTTTGATAAAAATTTCCAAAATTAAGCATCTTTTCTTCAAATTTTAAGAAAAGTAAAATAAAATATGCCGATTTGATGTATTTTTTGGTGCTTAACAAGTTTACTTAGTGCAAGAAGTTATGATCAATTAGTAAAATTTAGAGAATCATAGAAATTTGTATAATTTTATTAATAAAATTATACAAATTTCTATGATTCTCTAAATTTTACTAATTGATCATAACTTCTTGATCTAAGTAAACTTGTTTAGCACCAAAAAATACATCATATCAGTATATTTATTTTATTTTTCTTAAAATTTGCGCCAACGATGCTTACTTTTGAATATTTGATTAAAATTTCCAAAATTAAGCATCTTTTCTTCAAATTTTAAGAAAAGTAAAATAAAATATGCTGATTTGATGTATTTTTTGGTGCTTAACAAGTTTACTTAGTGCAATAAGTTATGATCAATTAGTAAAATTTAGAGAATCATAAAAATTTGTATAATTTTATTAATAAAATTATACAAAATGCTATGATTCTCTAAATTTTACTAACTGATTTATACTTCTTACTCTAAGTAAACTTGTTCAGTATCAAAAAATACATACATTTTTATTCAGACTCAAACTATTTTGCAAAATTTGGACTAGCCCGACCAAATTTATGATTGAGTTTGAGTTTAGTATAAAGTTTTAATAATAAAATTTAGAGTTTAAGTCTGGTCTGGACCAGACCAAACCCGGACCCAAACCTAGAATCATTAGTTCATATGAACACCAGACTGAACCTGAACATGTTCATGAACTTATGAACTGAACCTGAACTGAACCTGAACCAGCTCTAAAAGTTCAATACTGAACCTGAACCTGAACCTGAACTTGACCTAAGTTCAGTTCAGTTCAGGTTCATAGGAACACTAGAGAAGGGTAGCCCTTATAGTAAATGGATATTACATAATAAATGTCAGCACCCTTATTATGTGTAATAATTTTTATTAGATAGTATCTAGCAACAGTTTTGGCACATGTTTAGGTTATAATAGATTATATTACTAAGTTCAATTAGTGAAGTCATATAACTATTGTTATTGAACTTAGTATTATGACCTGTTGTAATCTAGTTATATACCAACACTGTCTAGCAATATTTTATTTTATAAAGAACAATAATCAATTTTGATTAGCTAAAGTATTAAATAATTAATTAACCAGAGTTAAATAACTTTTTTTAGTTATTTGGACTATGAAATAACCAATGACTAGTCATTTGTTATTTGAATTATTTGGGTCATTTAAAGTAATTTACCATCTCTGATATATATATATAGGTGTTTAATTTTAAATATATAATTTTTGAAAGAAGTTTAAATTTAAATTTGTTTTTTTAGTGCATACTAGAGTGATTTTAAAGTAGCAATTATTTCACTGACAATTACTTTATTAACACTATATTTAACTGACAATTATTTACCAACAAATCATTTTACTAACAGTTTATTTTACCAAAGCTTATTTTACTAACAAAGTAGTTCTGGTCATTGTCATTAGGTTAGAGTAAAATTAGGGCTAAAGTTAGTATACTTTTTAAAAAAAACTTGTTAGTAAAATAAGCTTAAGTAAAATAAACTATTAGTAAAATAAACTTGTCAGTAAATAATTGTTAATGAAATGTAATGTCAATGAAGTAATTGTTGGTAAGATAATATGAATTTGTGATTTTACTATCTATTAATTGGCCAATTATTGGTCTTGTATGTAGCAAATTTGCACAGATCATTATTTGTATTACTATAATCCAAATTTGATGCCCCTATATAGAATTAAATAGTTTTTGCTATCTGTTACTGTATTATACTAGGAAAATAGAAACCATTTAAAGTTTAAAGAACATATCACATTTGATATAGCCAATAAACATTAGATTTATTGTTTTGATTGTATTTTATATTACACCTGATCTAGCAATCAGGATCCAGAATTTGTTAATACACAGATATTGGGTATACTATCACTGGTCGAAATTTTTTAATATGATAGGCCGATATTGAGAAGATTATAGGCAATATGTAACAAACCAAACATTATAAAATCAGGTAAAAGATATTCGGATAATTAATATAACCATATAAATATCTGCCATCCGATATCTTGTTGACATATTAATTTTTTAAAATATAAACCAAAAAAAGGCCGATATTATTAAGGTTGATATAACAACTAAATATCGGCTTACGATATAAACTGATATTCTAATGAACAACTACATTATAAGAAGATATAATACTGAGTAGTTAAACTGCTAATTATAATCAAAATTTATGCCGATATTTTATTATTTTA
>QKWP01000507.1:5444-27141 GCA_003550325.1 Gigaspora rosea | reverse complement strand
ATCGGCCAAATATTATTCAAATATCGGTCAAATATTATTCAAATATCGGTCAAATATTATTCTAAAGAATAAAGAAGATATGTTAAAGACTAAATAATCATTAAAAAATATAACCAATATATCAGTACAATATCGTATAAATTATGAAAAAATTTGTAAAATAGCCAATACAATATCTTCTTATGATTTATCTAATCGTGAATTTATCACCAAAATATCAATCTAAATATCTGCCTTGTATCTTCTTTATAATTTCACTAATCTTCATACGGATATATGAGTATTTTTTACCGACTTATAACCGATATGCAACAAATCTTCTTAAATTAGCAGCCTATCGGCCTATTTTGATCCCCTATCAATCTGCATCATATCGGCCTGCAATCTTCATAGGTGATTTTTAGATGATATTAGGGTAATATTTTTGATTTCGACCAGTGTATTGCTCTATCTGTGAGGCAAAACTTATGTTTTTGAGACTCCTGCTCTTACTTTTTTGGATACTTCTAGATGTGTCCCAAAATTTATTACTTTTTTGATACTGATATCACGTGTAGCTCATGGTTTAATGTAATATAACATGATAAGAAAAATCAAAACAGAACATTCGGTTTGCAAAATTACTTATTTTTCTAACACTAATACAAGCGAACTTAAAGAATTTTTTAATGCAGAAGGTTTTTAATAGTGTTCTTAGGATAGTTTGGCAAACTTTAAAAAAATGATATATAATAAATATTAAAAAACGTGCACATAGTTGACAATTTGTTCTTTAAAGAATAACGCTTAAAACACTTAAAGCCTCCATGAACCTGACAAAATAATTTTTTTCTTGCTAACCTACGTGGTTTAAAAATAAAATTATGATGCCTGTAAAAAGGTTGTTCCATTTACTATATCTTTAATATACTTTTAAAGACTTCTAATTTCAACTCGGCCTATATAGGTTTCTAAAAAAGATATATAAATAAACTCTTTCGCTTTGCCCATCTGACCTGAAGATAGATATTAGGGTTCCGCAAATTGATTTAATTTTCAAATATTTGAATCAAATATTTGATCAAATTCAAATATGGCCAAATTTGATTTGATTTGACAAATATTTGATTTGATTTGAAAATTACTATTAAAAATTCAAATTCAAATCAAATTCAAATTCAAATATTTGAAACAAATCAAATTCAAATCAGGGTCAATTTGATTTGATCAAATTCAAATTGATCCAATATTTGATTTGATTTGAATTTGAGGAACCCTAGTAGATATGTTATAGTTCTACAAGGACTATAGTCTGAACTGGTCTTTTGAACCAGTTAAGAGGAGAGCTGTTTATCAGCTGATATTTTGCTACTAAGAGGCTACCTCCTCTTCCCCTATCTGATCATAAATACTACAATTTAATTGACTAAAATTTTTTAAAATTTTAAAATTTTTAATCTTTAGTATTAAATAAATTTTGAACCAGTGATCCATTTTGGATAATTTACTACCAAAATGTTTGTCTCAATGAGATGATTTCAACGAGCCTAAAATTCTCAAAATCCAATCACTGGATCCCAAAATCATTATAGATTTGTATTGCTTTGATTATATTAGTTTTGTATATATTAAAAATTATTATTAAAGATCTTATAAACTTTAATATTGAATAACTTTTAAACCAGTGATCCATTTTAGATGATTTTACTATCCAAATGCTCATCTCAGTAAGACGATTCTAAAGAACCCAAAATCATTAAATTCTAATCACAGATTGTTATAGATTTGTGTTATTTTTAATTGATTTAAATAGATATTATATTAAAATACACAAATCTATAACAATCTTGGAATCCCGTAATCAGAATTTAATGATTAAGATTCATTAGAATTGTCTTACTGAGATGAGTATTTTGGTAGTAAAATCATCTAAAATGGATCACTGGTTCAAAAGTTATTCAATATTAAAGTTTATAAGATCTTTAATAATAATTTTTAATATATACAAAACTAATATAATTAAAGCAATACAAATCTATAATGATTTTGGGAACCAGTGATTGGATTTTGACAATTTTAGACTCGTTGAAATTGTCTCATTGAGACAAACATTTTTGTAGTAAAATAATTCAAAAAGGATTACTGGTCAAAATTTATTTAAGGGTAGGGTGAACGTAGATCATTTTTAATAGTGATCACGTTGTAATCATATGAAATCAGGTGATCGACCAATCACAATAGTAAACAACATAGATTCAACCAATCTGAATTAATCATTTTTGTGTAACTAAGGAAAATTTGAGCCCACTTAGAAAAACTTTACGACATATAGAAGTATAATTTTTTCAAATACTATATTTATTAAAATTTTACTATTATAAAAAGAGTATTTTGTACTATGTATTATAAAATTTTTGGCTAAATTAATAACAACCATAAAAAGTTTTATTTGTAGCACATTTTGATTTTCTATATAAATCTCATTGTACCACTAAAATCATATGATAAATGATCTACGTTAATCCTACTTTTAATATTAAAGTTTAAAAATTTTTTAAAATTTTAAAAATTTTAGCCAATCAAAAGTTATCTACTATTAGAACCAGATAATTTTCAGATCCATTCTATCCTAAAAAATTAGATAAAAATGGCGCTTCCCAATTGGTCTTTAGTCCATAATTAAAGACCAGGTCCAGACTAGTTCTTATATGAATTTAAAAACTTTAATATTTTTGTGCTTAAAGTTATATGTATTTGTATACAAATAATCATATGTACTACAATACAATACTGGCAATCAATATCTGAAATTCAATTTTTAAATTAGTTGTGGGCTGCAATTAAATAAAAAAAATAGTTGTAGATTATAAGAATTTATAAAAATTTAGATGCGTGCATAAGCATTTAATCGAAATTTATATGTAAAATTTGCAAATTTATGTGTGGATTTCGCATATGCACTTTGGATTTTGGTTGTGGAAATTTAAAATTTGTTGCGGTCTGCAGACTATGCAACCCAATTTCAGACACTGCTGGCGATACAAATAGGAAATTGAAAAATACTTTTGAAATAATAAAATAAAATAGGAATTATCCAAAGATAAAAATAAGTCAATTTTTTTAATAATAAAAATCATCTAACTAAATTAAAAAAGCAAAATTAGATCAATTAACAATCTAATCACAAAAACAATTTACATGTTAATTGTTAAGTCGCTTATAATCTAATTATAGAAATGAGTTATATATTAATTGTTAAATCGCTTAATGATTTAATCATAGAAATAATTAATGCATTAACTGTTAAGTAATTTAACAATCTAATTATAGAAATGATTCATACATCAAACATTAAATCATTTAAAATCTAATTATAGAAACAATTTATAAGTCAATTGTTAAGTCACTTAATGATTTAATTATAGACCAATTCATGCATCAATTATTAAGTAACTTAATAATCTAATTATAGAAACAATTTATATATCTGCACCCAAATACAACAACAATATCTACTTCACAAAAAGTCATACCAGTACAGAACCTACACATTTAGCTGCCTCTGTGGCCTTCTTGACTAATTACACTCTGACTCTAACAGCTGCCCACAGTAGACCAAGCCCTTTGCAAAATTAGCATTTGGTCCATAATGTGGATCAAATGCAGTACATCTACAAACAACATTTTAACTATTCAAATCTAGGTGAGTCTGACCACTCTAGTAGGTTTAGGTCGCAGATAAACTAGTCTGAGCTTCTATTCTTGCATATAATTTATATATATTTGTCCTTGTACAACTTAAGTTTTTATATACTATATATAATTACTTATATAATTTACCCAATAAAGATATAAGCAAGGCCTTACCTAAAAAACAAAAACAAAAAAACAATTTATATATCAATCATTAAATTGCTTAACATAGTGCCAACTATTAAATAACTTAATAATCTAAGCATAAAATGATTTATGCATACATAGTCAAAATTTTGAATATAATTTTTTTAAAAAATTCTAAATTTCTATTGGATAAAATAGACCGGTCCAAAAACTGGTCCTAGACTAGTTCTAGACCAGAACTTTTTAATGGACCATTCTATAGACTATAGTTTAGTTTGCAGTTTGTTACCTGAACTGGTCTTTTGAACTAGGACTGAACCAGACTGAACTTTTATTAGCAAATTTTATATATAGATATTGATCGATATATAGCACTTAATTGTTTTATATCGATTATAAAATATTGTTATATATTAATTAATTGGATAAAAATTGATATATATCTATAATCAATATATATTATTTTTTATATTAAATCATTATATCTATAAATTGATTATAATCGTAATTATTTGAAATGATATATAACAATTAGCAGATCTTTAATGATTACACAGCGGTTTGACTGCATTACAAAAATTTCATTCCAGATCACCGGGTAAAAAAAAAAACAAAAAATAAAAAACAAAAAAAAATTTTTAAAAATTTTCTATGCTCAATCCATAATGTATTCTAAATCATAAAAATATATACTACAAAATAAAAAAAAAACTTAAAAAAAAAAAAAAAAAAGCCCGTTTCGATCTATTTTTACTCCTCTCCCTTTTACTCCTCTTTCTCTTTTACCCCTCTCACTCTTCCTTTTACACCTCTTTTCTTTTTATCCTTCTCTCACTTTTTTTTTTTATTTTTAATATTTCGAATACATTCAAAATATTTTAGGATGATCTGTAACCTGGATCATATCAGGACATGTTTGACTAATATTTTCAAAATGTTTCGATGATTTTTGATGATTGTACTACAAGATCAGATTAGATCTTTGTTTATTTTTTTTGTTTATAATTTAGATTTTCTATCAATTTTATTGTTTTTTCGGGTTCCTTTTGTTTTTTTTGGTTTCATTTCATTTTTTTTAGTTTCGTTTTGTTTTTTTTATATATTTTTTTTATTTTTTAATTTTTTTTATTTTATTTTTACACTTTACCACTAGTACTTTGCAAGAAATCCAATGACTTTTCAGCACTTATCGCAAGCCAACTCAGCCTTTCGACACTTTGCAAGAATATACAGCTACTTTCTTTAGCAATTTTAAAAGTTCAAGAATGCAAGTTTTTGTAAGTTTTTGCAAGGTCTTGTTTTATTTATTTTTATTTCATGTTTTTTGTTTTTGTTTTTTTTTATTTTTATTAATTTATTTTATTCTGGCACTTTGCGATAACCTTCGACAATTTCTAAATTGCAAAAATATGAACTCGAAATAGAGATTTGAGCTTTGTTTATTTGTTATTTAGTTTGTTTACATTTTTGTTTTTTGCAAGAAAACGACTTGACTTTTCTGGCACTTTACAAGAACACCAATTCTAATATCTCTGTCACTTTGCAAGAAGTCATGAATATGAACAAATATAATCGAATATAAGCGAATATGAGCGAAATATAATAGTTTATTTTTTTTGGGTTTGTTTTTTTTGTTATTTTTTTGGGTTTGTTTTTTGTTTTTTGTTTGTTTTTTTACTTATTTTTTTAATTTTATTTTATTTATTCCTTACTTCTTTCGGAACTTTGCAAGAAAACAATCTAACTTTCCAGCACTTTGCAAGAAGTAGCAAATATAAGTGAATATAAGCGAATATAAGTGAATATGAGTGAATATGTTGTGCCTCAGATCGATCCTTGCGTCAGATTGACACCGGCCTAAATTAGATTAGGGTTAGAGTAAAATTGCGGTAAAGTTAGGAGGTAGTTTAGGCCAGTTGTTGCCAATCATTTAATGCTGGTCAATTAATAGTCATCTGACGTGTGTCAGATTCAATCTGACGCAAGTTTTAATCTGAGGCACAACAAATATAAGGAATATAATCATTTATTTTTTTTGTTTTTATTTTTTATTGTTTTTTTGGTTTTGTTTTTTTTGGATTTATTTTTTTTGGCATTTTTTTATATTAATACATAATAAAATATGTAATATTTAAAATATGAGTAAAGTTACTTGTCACATATGTGACAACGGCTTATGTATCACCAAACCAATCAGATTTCAGGATCTTGTGTAACATAATACAATCAGAAAATTCAAACCAAACGTTCGTTTTATCAAAAAACCAACAAAAATCACTTAATACTCAAAATCTGCATAGGAAACCACTTTCTGTGCTTTAACAAAAAGTTTTTCTTGTGCAATTTTACTATATATAGTACCAGTGTTGTTGACTGGAAGCTGGAATCATACTAGACATCCAGATATTTCCAGTATTCTAGTGGTTCCAGTGCAGTTTTCACTGGAAGGAATTATTTTACTGGAACCGATATAATGCTAGCCAATAAGAATACAAGAATTAAGATTATTATTATCATATAAGTTCATATACAAGACACAGGACTGGTATATTATACTGATTTTAAAACCTTCAATAGACCCAGGAGTCTGTTGTACATTGTTGTACAGTGGGTTTCATGCGTGTGCATGATTTTTTAATAGTGTGCATTAATGCGCATATAATGCTTTAACTAAATCCAAGAAAATTATCTTAAAAAAAAAAAGAGCGTTTGCATCAAAGATTCGACCTGCCAACCCGCTAACCCGGAACCTGTGATTTTGATGTCTAACCCGGAGTAAATTTTCTTTAATCGGGTGACTCAGGTAATTTATTTATTAAAATTTGTTAATAGACAAAATTCATCTGATTGGCTAATATCCACCTAAAAAATGTTTTTTTTGATTTTTTTCTTTTAAAAGCTTTAATGAGTGTTTACTATACAAAAAATCAAAGAAAAACTAGGCTTTTAGAAACTTTATCTAATAGACAATTTATTTGTCATCTACAAGTAGTAATTAATTAATTAAGGTAAAACAACAAATTAAAAGTATTTGATTATTTGATTAGAGTACTAGTACTGATAACTTTATAGTAAATCTCTATAGCATGTACAAATTAGAAATTTGAACATTCGTGTCCACATAATTATTATGCGAACATAAATGTCCATATTATTAATTTGCACCAGGTCACCTAGGTAACTGGGTAACCCAAACCATTTTTATCAAATCGGTTTTGTACCCAGGTAAGGTTTTTATAAGCGGGTGAGTAACCTGGTGACAAAATTTATTGTGAATCGAATCTCTAATCTTACTGAACCTTACTGGACCTCACTGGAACTTCCATCCAGTGGTAAAAAAAACATGACTGGAACAGTCTAATGACAACTTACCACTAGAACCCATAAATCTTCCAGTTTGATCCAGTTAGTTCTAGTGGCCTTTCCAGTTCAAGTGATCTTCACTGGACCGGTCCAGCAACGACACTGCTATATACCCCAAACCCTAACCCTAAATCTAGGTTCTCACCCTAACCCTAAACTAACAAAAACTAAACTTTATCGATACCGAGATGATATACCCATAATACTATCACGTGCGTGATCTTTAACTTTTTCCTAAAATATTTTTAATAAAAAAAAATAAAATTTTATATTAAATCGTGAAACTTGCGAATATTTTATATTTAATAATATATAATAATAATAAGTAAAAAATAAAGTAAGGGTGTGGCGACATAGAGAAGCTGTCTGGTTGTCACTCCCCAAGCGGCGGTCTAGAGTTCAAATCCCACTGGAGACAAATTGAAAAATAGGCCTGTATTACAGTAATAATTGTTATCGATCGGTCGGGTAGATTACCTGTAAAGTACCTGTAACCTTGGTTAAAGCCAAGGGACCGGAACAATTGAAACCCGTTTGGCAAGTCCCGAGTGGAGAGGTAGCTGGACTTTCAACAGTAACGGGGAAAAGGATCTTAGCAGTAACTGACCGGGAAACTGGACGCGCAAGAGCCCCTATAGCAAAAGGGCCCACCAACCTGGCTGCCAAAGTCGTATCGGAGGAAAAGGTCATGTATTATAAAAACACGAACCAAGAAAAGGGAGACCTTAGGCACCTAAAGCCTGGCAGACCGATCCTTCCGGGCCAACTGGATTGGTAGTTTGGGATAACTGGGGAAAAGGATCCAAAGAGTGACTGACCGGGTACTGGGGTCTAGTGAATTTCACAAGGGCAGACAGAACTAATCGGCCAATAAGAGGCAGAAACATAGAGGCGTATACGTGTCAAGACCCAACAGAGCTCTGGGCGTACCCATATAGGAGTCTTCAAACGCTAAAAGGATCTGGGACCACCAATATGGGTATATGCTGGTATAAGTGCATGCAGTGGTGATCGGGTTCTCCCTAGCCTCATAATGCCATCCAACTATATTCGGTACTAGAAGCATTTGCGAAAGCCCAGGTCCTTGCCACTATAGCGGGCACATTTCCAAATTTGGAACGCTAAATCCTGGGTCCTCAAGTCGCAGGAAACCGGCTGGTTGCGGTAGCATGCAGGCTTGAGATACTTACCCAATATGGTAGAGACAGCTGCATGGCTTAAAATACGAACCCTCAAGAAGTACGCTAGTAAGGGATTTTCTGGGTAACCAGATTTCGGGTACACCAACTTGGAAACATAAAGCGCCTACCTGGCAATACACACCAAATTGGAAGTGATAAATTAGGAAATGTTGGATAAAGTGGCAGACATGTGGGTGCTGATTGTTGGTTGAAAAAGGATGTAAATCCAGGTCAACTATATAAATGGGAATATGGAAGGCTCTGGTAAGTTTTAGCCGTGGATAAAAGGTTTCATAGCCTGAAGTCCTAGTCTCAATACTTGTATATAATATGTATGTATAAAAGGCACCACCATATGTCAATTTGCTTAAGTATTAATAAAGTTTGGGGCAGGAGCTACACCCTTAATATTAAAAAAAAAAAAGTAAAAAATAAAGTTTTATATTAAATTGCGAAAACTTGTGAAAACCTGTAAAATGTTTAAAAATTTGCAAAAAGCATGATTATGTAAATATAATACAGTAATAACTATTAATTAATATCATATCAGATATATATTTATTAATATCTATATCAGATATATATCGATTACTACCAGATATATATCGATTACTATCACTATCGATAGAAATTAGCAGGGATAATTGGTATCAATATATATCTTACCAGTTAGTAATCGATATATATCTATATATAAAATTTGCTGATAATAACATCTCTAAACTAAGGATAATAAGCTGGGAATAAATTAATTTGTATTCTTAGCAAATCAACTAAGTGTTTTTAGAATTTTGAAACAAATTAGAGATATGGCCCAGTGCAAAATGATTTGTACCTCAAGCACTAAAATTAATTTTGTCCATATAGAAAAGTTTTTCAATTTTAACAATTTATTTATAATTTTTTTATGCCAACTAAAGTAGGTTCTGGGCTATCTTTTAATATATTTTTTGTTGCTATTTTATAAATATTTTGTTAATAAGCAATAAATTTTTGAAAAAATTTAATTAAATTAAAAAATAATAGATTTTTTTTAAAAAAATTTAGATTTTAGGCATCATCGCAAGCTATATGTAGTATAACAGTGTGTACTACCCAAGTGCATAGCCCTGCATATGCTGAATATATAGTTAAAATTTCAGCTTAATTGGATCAGTAGTTGTCGAGAAATAAATTTTTAAAGTTTAATATACAATTTACTATATAGTACAAAAGTTGTACAAAAATTACTATGTAATTTTGTACAAAATTTGTACTATATAGTAAATTGTACATTAAACTTTAAAAATTTATTTCTCTACAACTACTGATCCAATTAAGCTGAAATTTTAACCATATATTCAGCATATGCAGGGCTATGCACTTGCGTAGTACACCACTGTTACACTGCATATAGCTTGCAATAATGCCTAAATCTAAAAATTTTTAAAAAAAATCTATTTTTTTTTAATTTAATTGAATTTTTTCAAAAATTTATTGCTCAACAAAATATTTATAAAATAGCAACAAAAAATATATCAAAAGATAGCCCAGAACCTACTTTATTTGGCATAAAAAAATTATAAATTAATTGTTAAAATTGAAGAACTTTTCTATATGGAAAAATTAATTTTAGTGCTTGAGGTACAAATCTTACTGCACCGGACCATAATATCTTTTGAATTCCATAAAGTTGTATAACTTTTTATAGGATTAACTGTGCTATTTCTTCAGCTTTAATATTTTTGTTACATATACCAAAATGAGCTATTTTTGTAAATCAATCGACTATTACAAGTATAGAGTTAAATTCTAAAAAAAATAGGAAGATCTATAATAAAATCTATAAAAATGGACTGCTATTGCTGAGTAAAAATAAAAAATGGAACTAACAATCCATAAAGACAGTATCTGGAAGGAGGTAATATTATTTCACCAACAATCACTTCACTAACTTAACATTTTACTAACAAATATTTACTGACAAGTTTATTTTACTAATAGTTCATTTTACCAAAGCTTATTTCACTAACAAGTTTTTTTTTAAAAAGCACACTAACTTTAAATCTAATTCTATTTAAATTCTATCTAATCCTAATGACAATGACCAGAAATACTTTGTTAGTAAAATGAGCTTCGGTAAAATAAACTGTCAGTAAAATGAACTTGTTGGTGAATATTTGTCAATAAATATTTATCAATAAAATGTTATGTAGTGAAGTGATTGTCAGTAAAATAATTGCTATCATCTGGAAGTCTTGCTCTAGCACTCATATCACAAAACTTGATGTAATTTTTTACAAAAAAATGAAGCTTTGGCCACTAATAATTATATATAATTAATTCTATTGTTTTGGCTACCCCAAAATATCTTGCCAATTTCAAATTATGTCTTCTTTTTAATACTTCTAACCACTTTGAGATATTAGGTAAATATAATAGGCCTTTTCTGAACAACAACTATCAACAAACTGAAACATGTAGTAGCTAAAACACTTACTCCAGTTGTTCTTACTCAGGTGCCTTTTTTGGGTGATTATGTTTAGAGCCAAAGGTTCTTTTTCAATTGGTTACAAATCTAGTCTCTCATAGCAGTATTGATTAGTATTACAAAAACAGCATTTATGCTCAGGTTATGGCCTTGTAATAAACTAGTATATTGCTATATTACTGTATTGTTATTGTCCTGGAGTTGGTAATCTAATTTTCTAAACAAAGCATCAGATTTCTTTTGCTTCTTGTTTAACTGAAACACAATATTAAATTTGTAACTTGAAAAGAAAAAAGACTACTAGGCTTGACACCAACTAGAATTTTTTGAAGTAATGAAGTATTATAAATTTTTATAATCTAGTAAATAGTAGTTTTGTGTTGGGCTCTTTCAGATGGTGGCATCATTGCTTAAAAGCTATTATTGTAGAAAGTAGTATTTGTCATAAATATCATAATTGTTCTTTACTAGAGTAAGTTTTCATGAATAATATGTGATAGGGTAGAGAATTTCACTATAAAATTGTAATAAAACTGTTTTTATTATGTAGTCAGAAATATTGTTTTCAAGGATATATAGTTTTGTTAGATTAGCTTGGAGGCAGAGGTAAAAGTCTGCTTTAATAAGACAAAAGCTCATTGAGCTACTAGAGTAATTTTAGATTAGACTATTTAGCAGAATAGCCAACTGAAAATAATTTTTAATAAAATGCTAGTAATAATTAGCAAACCCTAATAATTGTTGTACTTCTTGAACTAAAGTCGACCAACATTGAAAAATAAATATGGTGCAAATTTGCAAAGTTCTGCAACTCTGGAAAATTGTAACATATTCTGCAATAACTGTGATCTGTAGGCGAAACTTAATGATTTTGGTGCTATTTGATTTGTCTCGACGAGATGGATCGAATAGTACCAAAATTATTGAGTTTCAAATACTAGATCACAAGTAAATTCTATTTAAATACAATTTATAAATATTAAACTATCTTGCCAACCAGTGAACCAAATTTAATTATTTTGATACCATTCATTTTCTCTTAATGAGACAGTTCAAATAGCACCAAAAATGTAACAAGATATTACAATTCTGCACAAAAATTTAAAAAAGAAATTTAAATTTCTGTGCAAAACTGTACTACAAAATGTTTTTTATGAATATTCATCAACTAGTGATTCAATTTTAATGATTTTGGTACTGTTTAAACTGCCTCATCAGAAGAAATCGAATAGTATCAAAATTATTAAATTTGGTCTACTAGTTGGTAGTTGGCAAAATAGTTCAATGTTTATAAATTTTATTTAAATTTACTTGTGATTTAGTTATTGAAATTCAATGATTTTGGTACTATTCAATCCAGTTCATTAAGACAAATCGAATAGTATCAAAATCATTAACTTTTAATCACTAGATCACAAGTTATTGAAGAATTTGTTAAAATTTTTTAGGATCACAGAACTTTGCAGATCTGTACTATATTTATTTTCTCAATGAAGTAAGGATGCTTTTGTCCTTTTTTTGTCTATTTGAATTCCTTGTAAAGTAATATAATATCCCAAAAATTTTATGCTCTTCTTATCAAATTTACACTTTTCTAACTTAGCAAGCAGCCCATTTTGGTGTAATCATTTCAATACTAATTGTATATACTGGTCATGAAGCAATCTATAGACAGCTAACAATTTTAAAAAATCTTAATATATTATTAAAAATAGAAAAAATCTATAGAAAAATAAGCAAAAATAAGCATGAATATTACTAAAAATATAGTAAAATTTACAGAAAAATAGTCAAAAATAAGCAAAGCAAATTGTTATCTATCTATGTATAGTTTGGGGTCCTGGTTATATATCTTTTGATCAAATAAATATATTAAAACATCATTTAGGTAAATAATTACAAACTAGTTCAAAAGGTTCCAAAATATGTTATTTATTAAGTGTTGAAATATGGCCAGAGTGTTGGTGAGCCCAAAAGGTATTACCAAATATTCAAAGCACCTATATCATATACAGAAAGCAGTTTTTTATTCATCTTTCAGCCTTATACGAACCAAATTGTAAGCTTTCCTCAGATCGAGCTTTGTAAATACCTAGACAAAAGAAAATTAATTTAATAGTTCAGGTATCAAAAAAAGTGAGTAGCAGTTTTTAAGTATTATTTGATTCAAACCTCAGTAGTCTACATATATATGCAATCTAACGTTCTTCTTTTTACAAAAAGTATAGGTATGCTTGCTAGTAATATTGAATATCAAATAAATTCTTTTTTTAAATTTTCTTTAATATATATCAAGCTCCTGCATAGAAAGTTTATAAATGGATTCCTTTGGAGGCTACTCATTGGGTAGTAAATTAATTGCACAATTTTATTGCCAATTTGCAGATAGTTTATTAGCTTTTTTTACTAAACATGTTGCTTATTTTTTAGAAGTAAAGGTGAAGTGTTTAGTAATTCACAAGGATAAAAGGTAGATACTAAACACATCAAATACTTGAACCATGAAAATTTGTTTTCTATTCATAGTAATATTAGTTTCTAATAGTACTATGCTCAAAAAATAGACCCTACAATTTGGTTAGGAATACTCATGCCAGTTAATTGCCAGATTATGCAGAGTTAACCAAGATAAATCCAAATTATTTCATAATAAGAAGATGATATAAGGTTGAAGACAATTGTTTTATAATAAATATAAGCAATAGTTTTGTTTTATATTTCACTATTCTAGATGAGATTTTTTGACTATCAATAACTTTTACTACTAATAGTATTTCTTTTTTAGCAATAGCAGGTTATATTTTTAGACCAAGGTCATATCCAGAAAGCATGCTAAAGCTCCTAAATTAATTAGAGCCTGTACTTCTATTGGGTACTCTTAGTGCAACTACTGGGTTGTTAGATAATATTTTGTTAAAAATATTTTTTTCTAGAGGTAAATTGGTTGCAAGGTCTAGTCAAAACCTCTTTATTGCAACTAGGTTCTCTTTTTTTTTAACAACTTATCTATAGCAACTAAAGCATTAATTTTGGGTAGTTTTTTATTCTTTTTGAGGCAATTCCTAATAATATGATCCAGTTCACTGCAGTAAATACAGAATTGTTAATGCAGTATCATTTTTTCTCTTCTTTTGTTAGTTTATAGTATCTATCTGTATTAGTTTTCTGGTTAAAATTGTCAATTTACTAAAGACTAGTTACTGATATCATTTTAAATTCAAGCTATACTAACCAGGGTTGGCATTGGACAATGTCCAAATAAATTTAATTGGACATTTGGATATTTGAACATAGTCCAAATGTTCAAATAATTTTTTAGACCTTAGGCATTGGACAATGTTCAAATAAATTGTAAATTATTGGACATATGTCTAAATTGTCAATTGAACATATGTTTAATTGTTCAATAATTTTATTGAACAATTTTAATAATATGACAACAAAAGCTGAAAATAGGTTATCTCCTCTCTTTTGGTAAAAAAACTCAAAAATGTCTTTGATCTAAAAATAAGCTACCTCATAATTGACAATAGTTGCTACATAGTAATATCCAAACTTTACTATACAAATCGATTAAAGTCACTTAAGTAAACTTCTTCAAGTGATCAAAATATACTTATTTTAAATTTTTATTAGTATTGAAGAACTTTTTATTATTTGACTTTTGATTTTTAAGTTCTACAAAAAAATTAAAATTTTTTTTAAAAAAATATATTTAACAAATGTAAAAATCAAAAGTCAAATAATAAAAAGTTATCTAATTCTAGTAAAATTTTAGAATAAATATATTTTGATCTTCTGAATAAGTTTACTTAAACGACTTTAATCGATTCATATAGTAAAATTTAGACTTTACTATGTAGCAACTATTTGTGATTAACCAAAAATCGATTATATCTGAAATAAGCTACTCCGTTTTCTTTATAATATACCTTTATTTTAAAATTAAAAATAAAATTAACTATTGTTATTATTCTTTTTGAAATACAATTATTTTACAGTTTCTATTTTATTAGCCAATATCAAATATATATATTGTAAGAAAAATGGAATATAAGTTAATTTAGTAGTATGAATATATATGTACATATGCATATTTTTATAATTGTCCGGAGCGTAGCGGAGGACAATCTATGGTATAGTGATAGACCAGATTTTGTGTGTGATCTTGTCCGCATCTATTTTTAGATCAGATGATCATCAATTTAACTAATTCATCAGTTCTATTTTTAGCTAATAGCCAAAAATAAAATCCTAGCTCCGGACATTAACAGTGTCTGTTTTTTAGTAATAATAATTATTATTATTATCAGTATACTTTTTAAGGGTAGAGTGTATGTTGATCATTTTCAATAATAGTAAAATTGCCGTATTATATATCACAGCATACAAAAACTTACTACTATAGCTAAATAAAATGCATTTTGTTTACATCGAAAAAAAAATAAATTTACAGTATTTTCAATATCTGAATTTTCATTTCGATATAAAAAATTTAATAGTTTATATTTAATTTTTTAAAAAATATGTCAAGAAGTTAGCAATAGTTGCAATGGAAAATTTTTTTTGTAACAGGACAAAACAAGTTAAACCTGGTTTTTGATAGTAAACAAAATATCTAGAATATTCGATCTCATATTAGTATTAGTAATTTTGTGTTACCAATAATTATAACAATATATTTTATAATAGAAATGATATTATTACACTCTATCCTTAAATATACTGTAAATTAAAGATATTTTGTATTAGTAAATATTGGCCAGAATTAAGTCTAATTTAGGCCAAGATTAAACTAATATTTTTTTTAATATCCAATAAAAAAAGTTACTATGTCCAATCAAAATTATTTGGACAATTGGACATTGTCCAAATGTCCAAAATTATAATATACTATCCCTGATACTAATATTCTTGCTTTTGTTTGACTATTGTTATATTTAATAGCTTTTGTAATAGCATTACTTAGCAAAGAAGGGTTCTCTATAGTAAGAAGTAAATTATTTATATTATTTTAGAGCTTATTTCTGAATTAATTGATTAGTACACAGTGGCTCTCGATATAATGTAGTACCTTGGGCACATAGTGAGGAATTTTTTAAAATCTGCTTTATCGTGAATTTTATTAGTAAATCCATTATATCAAGTGTATTTATTATGATGTGGATTTGAACCTTGATCCATTATATCAAGATTTTACTTAGTCTCCGTTATATCAAGAGTCCGTTATCAAGAGCCACTGTGTACTGCTTTACTCTAATTCAAATCAATAGCAATTTGTCAGAATTTGGAAGTGTAAATTGAGGCTGCTCTAAAACTTTGAACCAATTTTCTTATTTTATTAGCTGCTGTTCTAGTTTTATCTGTATCCTAAAAGTTGTATCAAATTTCTTAACTAGTACTTTGAAGTTCTCTAACTGATTTTTTAACAGTGGAGAGAACCAAGCCAAGGCTGAATCTGACAATAGACTTCCAAGTAGGTCCACTTGCATCAGCAAATTTATAATAGCGAAATCTTATGTAAGATCTTACTAACCGTAATATAAGCAAAATATTATATAATATATTTTGAAATATTTTGAAATTTCAAATTATTGAAATATTACAAAAGTAACTTCGAAATATTTCGAAATATGTTACGAAATATTTCGAACCATTCCAAAATATTTTAGAACTAGGAAACCAAGCTGGATCAGTAGATCGGTAACTGAATCGTGCATTCGACTGATTTTTCGAAATAGTTCGAAATAGTTTGATAATGTTCAAATTCTGTACTATATCAGCAAATTTATATGTGCGAAATATTTCGAAAGAAATTGCGATATGCAATATCTTTCAAAATATTTCGAAAATAATTTCGAAATTTTTCAATTTCAAAATATTTCGAAAATATTTCGAAATATTTCGAAATATAAATTTCGAAATATTGCGAAAATATTAAGTAATATTCGAAAACACAAAATAATATTAAATAATTTCTAAATAATGTACTGTAGACCTACAAAAAAGTGATCCTATCAATACTTTCCATATTTAATTTCCAATAACCTGCTATCTTCTGAAACAAATGATCATGTTCCAGGTACATTCAATGTACCCGGAACATGACATGTTCATATAATTCCACGCTTTGATAAATCTAATGATTATTTAGTTAATAAGTATATCTTCTAATAAGATTAAATTAGTATAGAAACCTTTAAAAATAGTTCGAAATGTTTCGCATTAATTAAATACATATAAAATTCTATAGAGTAAAAACCTGTAAATTTAAAGTTCAGTATATTAAATTATTTAAAAGACGATATTAAGTATAAAAATTTAAAGGCTAAAAAATAAACATTAAGCAAAATATTTCGCACGTTTTCGAATAAACTTAAAATAATTCAGAATGCATATTTTATAAAACATTTCAAATTATTTTAGAATAATTCGAAAATTATAACATAATTTTGCAAGGAATTTTTTTTGTTATGACATAAAACTTAATAAAAGTAAATATTTTCATGCGATAAAATATTAGAATAAATCGCTGTGATATTCATAGTACTAAACTAATTCGAACTAATTCGAATTGATTAAACTTTGACAAAATTAAAATATTAATTATATTAAGACAAACGAAAAAATATAATCAAAATAATAATATTATAAATATAAAATTAACTATAACATAAAAAAGAATAAAAAATAAAAAATAGATAAAAACGTATAAAATAAAAAATAAGATATATATATAAAGTAAAATAAAAATATCTTCATTTCTCTGAAGAGTTCGCGTTCTTGCAAATTCAGAAATTGCGAAAGGTTCTTGCAAAATGCCAAAAAAGTCGCAAAGTGCCAAAAAAGTCTGGGTTGGTTTTCTTGCAAAGTGCCAGAAAGTAAGGGTTCTGTTCTCGCAAAGTGCCAAAATATAATAAATTAATAAAAAAAATTTTAAAAATAAACCAAAAAAAACAAAAACAAAAAACACGAAACGAAAAAATAAATAAAGTGAAACCTTGCAAGAACTTGCAAAAACTTACATGATCTTTATAATTTGTCTGCACCTATTTATCTACAGCAGACTTTAACTGATTCTCATCGGGATAAATCGCTACTTGGATAATTTCTTTTGCAAAAAACTTGCGATACTTGCGAAAACTTGTGCCCATTTCTCTAAAGAAGCGTTCCCGAAAATTTAGAAATTGCTGGGGAAATCAGTTGTGTGTTCTTGAACGTTTCGGAAGTCGTAGTTGGCATGCGCAAGGTTTCGAAAGTTTTTGTTTTTCTTGTAAAGTGCCGAAATAAAAATAAAATAAAAAAATTAAAAAATAAATACAAAAGATCTAATCTGATCTTGTAGTACAGAATTTGATCTACTGATCCAGCTTGGTTTCCTTGTCCTAAAATATTTTGAAAGTGGTTCGAAATATTTCGAAATATTTCGAAATTACTTTCGTAATATTTCGAAAATTTGATATTTCGAAATATATTGAAATATATTACGTAATATTTATTTTCAAGATAGTTCTAATGTATTCAAATTATTTCGCATATATCAAGTTCTTTAATTATTTCTTATTAACTACAAATGAATTTAAATATATTCGCTTTATCTAAAGTAATCAATTTTTTATATATTACTTATGTAACTTTCAGTATTATGATTTATAATTTACGTTAAACCAGTATTGTTATAGATAATACAAAAATAATACCATATGGTATTATTTTTGTATAAATAAAATTCAACCCATTTTTATATAATTTAAAGTTATTTAATATATTAAATACATTAGAAAAATTTCGCTATTCTCGTTTAATGTTTTTAATAACTCCTGATTACTTCGAAGTAAATTTGATGTTAAAACAATGCGACTTCCTTAAATGTATTAGCCCCTATCAAACTATAACCTTTTATTACTATATTTAGGATAAGCGAAATACTTTTAAATAAATTAATCCGCTTGAAATCAAACAATGCCCATTTATAGAATATTTCACGAACATGCGTATTGTGCATTATTCTAATGTTATATAGAAGCATTCTTAGATTTTTATGTAATCGGGGTTTTCAATATATTTATAAGTACTAAAGTAATTGATATGTAAGGGATTTAAGTAAAATTTTTACCTTTTTAGCCATTCAATCGTTGGTCCAATAAATTATAAGCTTTAATAACTCCTGACCACTTCGAAGTAAATTAAAACAATGCGCAATAAAGGAACTTGCTTAAATGTATTAGCCCTTATCAAACTATTATTCTTTTAACCTTTTATTACTATATTTAGAATAAGCGAAATACTTTTCAAACAATGTCCATTTATATAAAATTTCACGAACATGCATTATTCTGCATGTGTATTGTTAATTGAATTAATTAAAATATTCACTAATCTCTAAATATAGTATAAATAATATTTAATTTAAAAATAGAGCTAAAACTTTTAAAGCAATTGTCGTGAGCGGTTTTATTAATCGAAACAATTTCAAAAGTATTAAAAATCTAAATATAAATATAATTCAAGTAAATTTAAAATAATTTAATTTTTTAATAACGATAAAATTATCAAATACAGTCGGACCTCCATAAATGCAACCTTCATAAATGCAATACCTCTCTAAATGCACGTTTTTTTCTATTCCGTAAGATGTTATTAGTGCTAAATGCATGTTCTATATTCTGTAAATGCACGTTCTTTTGAATAACATTTTATATTATACTAACCTCCCTAAATGCATGTAGCCAATCAAATTTTAGTATTTAAGATAGGTTATACAGTTTTGGTAGAAGTTACACAAACTTAACGATAAAATTTTTAAAACTGCAATTTAATTGGCTCACTCTAAATGCAAACCTCCCTAAATGCACGTTGTAGGCTTGTCCCTTCGAGTTGCATTTATAGAGGGTTGACTGTATTTCGAATATATTCGAATTAATTAAAGAAAATAACTAATGTCCACCACAGGTGATTATCACCTGTAATTTAAATAAATAAATAAAAATAACCAATTTTTATTAAATAAAAGTTAAACTTTTTTAATATTAGAGTAAGGGTAAAGGCTAAAGATTAGAATAGAGGTTTATATAGTAAAATTTAGCAAGAAAATTTTTTTTTGTATAAAAAAAAGTAGTTTTATAGGCAAGTTTTTAGGTTAGAAGCAATTTTGGCAATTTTTTAAAAATTTATTTGTTTTTGTTACACAAAAATTGATTTACATGTTACGCCTGATCCTGAATTTTAATTGGCAAATTGAAACAGGTGATAATCACCTGTGGTGTAAATTAGAAATATTCTTAATTAAAATATATCTGAAAATAATTAATTAATATATGTATATATTTTGAATGATTACATGGATTCAAATGATCACATTCCCGGTTTATTTGAAATCATCGCAGGTTAAAATAATAAATTTTGAATGATGTTAACAAAATTTGCAAATTTAATATATTTCAGTATTTGTGCAATGTTTCGAAATACTTCTTAGCAATTTAAAAATAAAATTCAATTAGACGAGACGAAAGTATAAAAATTTTAATAAATAAAAACTTTTTATTTACATCTAATAATCCCCTTAAATACATTAGCATGTGTATGGTTAATTGAAAAACTCGATTACATAAAAATCTAAATTAAAAATCAGGAATGCATTATGTTTTTAAATAGTAAAAAAAAATTTTTAATGAATATGCGAAAGCAATTTGATTACATTAGAAATTTTTTGATATTAATCGAAAATATTTAAATACAGGCGATATTTTGTATTCCCTTTTTTCGTTGTTATTTCTATCCATTTCATAAATATCATCCATACTTTACTTATTTCGTGCATTTATTTTTACTTTTAAAACTTTTCAAACATTTCGCATATTTTCGAATTAAAATTCCTATTTTTTAAAAATTTTAAACTAACCCGAACCTCTCTCTATCTCTCTCTTTATATCTCTCTCTTTATTTCTCTCTTTCTCTTTATCTCTCTCTCGCTCTATCTTTTTCATCATCACATAGAATTTTTTCAATTCCTATTACCTAAAAACTATTTACAATTATTCGCTTTATTCACATTAATTTTTTCTTTAATATAGTTATATTTTTTTATTTTTATCATTTATTTTATTTCTAATTTGTATTTTATTTTTTTATTTTCTTATTTTTTATTATATTATTTTCTATTATATTTATTATTTTATACACTACTTTTACTTATTTCTTAATTTCTAAAAATGCTTAAAATTGCCAAAAAACTTGCAAGAAATCCAAGTGTTTTCTCACGAATGCTTGTAGGAGATAAAGAAAAAGATCCAGAAGCATCAACTGAGCATTCTGTTATCTCTGAAGGTGTTACCTCTGAAGGTGGACCATCGTCACCAGCTATTAAATTACTTCAAGACATCCTAAAGGTATTAAATATTCTATGCTTTTTAATTTTTTTTTTTACTTAATCATAAAATTATGATTAATTTTTTTTTAATTTTTTAGATATTTCAGGAACTTTAAATAAAATTTTAAATAAACTTGACGATCTATCTGAAAAAATTAATCAGATGGATCGAAGATTGGCGGAAGTTGAAGAAAGAATGTCAGAAAGCTTTAACCTAGCTCATGAAAACAATTTTATTCAGATAAATTTTTAATTATTTTTTTTAATTATTTTAAAATATTTAAGAATACTTATCTTTTATCTTTTTGAAATAGCAAACGGTTAAAGCTACAGTGAAAATATTAATTGAAACTGCAATATACCCTTCTGAAGAAGAATATAAGGAAGCTGCAGAAGAATATCTGTCGGAGCATCAGAGTGAATATTTTGAAAGCCTTTCAGACAAAAGATGGGCCACTTATTATAAGCAGAACATTGCTGGACCTGTAAGTTTTT
>QKWP01000506.1:241563-274647 GCA_003550325.1 Gigaspora rosea | reverse complement strand
AAAAAAAAAATAATAATAAAATATTCACCAATCTTGCTAAAAATTTTACTGTATGCATATTTTGTTCTTTCAAATAAGGTTACTTAAGCAATTTTAATTAATTTATATAGTAAAATTTGGACTTTACTATGTAGCAACTACTTGTGATTGCTAAAAAACCAAAGATATTTTTTAATGATTGCAAGTAGTTGCTACATAGTAAAGTTCAAATTTTACTATATAAATCGATTAAAATCACTTAAGTAACCTTATTTGGAAGAACAAAATACACATATATAAAATGTTTAACAAGATTGTGAATATTTTATTATTTGACTTTTAACTTTTATGTTCAATAAAAAAATTAAAATTTTTTTAAAAAAAATATATTTGACGAACGTAAAAGTTACAAGTCAAATAATAAAATATTCATCAATTTTGTTAAAAATTTTACTGTATATGTATTTTGTTCTTCCAAATAAAAGGTTACTTAAGTGTTTTTAATCGATTTGTATAGTAAATTTGGAACTTACTGAGGGTGTGACGACATAGCTTAGTTGGATTGTTGTCACCCCCAAGTAGTTGTAACAAAAGGTACAGAGTTCAAATCCCACTAGAAACGATTTTAAAAAATTTACCTGCATTATGGTAATTTGAACTCTGAGCTTAGATGTACAAATCTGTTTCCTGGATTATACCAACTCATATTGGGAGCTTTGGCGTTGTGTTATGCACAAAACTGGGGCACATAGATCCTGGAAAGCGCGGGCACTGTGTTATGCACAGAACCGTAGGACAACAGAAAACCATACTTGGCAAGACCTGAGTAAAGAAGTAGCTGACTTTCGACAGTGCCCAAACAGGAATCGGACAGGGACTGACCAGTTCGGACTGACCGGAAGTGGACTTACGATGAAAGAGTTTATGGCGGACTCTACCAACCGGACCTCCAGAGTCATACTGGAAGAAAAGGACATGTGTTGTGAAATTATGTACCCAGGGTTGGGAGCCCCTGGGTTTGCCAGGGCAGACCAACCCTTTCAGGTCTTCGGATTGGAAGTAAAAAAGCAACCGGGAAAAGAAAAGTTCTAGGGGAAAGAAACTAAAAGTGGAACAGGGCAGTACTGGAGTCATATGAACTTTACAAGGGCAGAAGTAGATAATGATAGCAGCTGGGTAACCACTGTCTACAAGTTGCTACTGAAGAGTAGGTGATACCTATGTGGGACGGGAAAACACTCTACCAAGTTTCCTACTGAGGATAAACTAGTTCTAAGGGTGCAGTTAATATCTGGTACGAACTCCAGGTTCAGTAGCTAGTGGCGGTGATACAAGATGGACCAGCAGAAAGCAAAAAATCAAAGGGTTTAAATAGGCAATTCCAGTATGTGGATTGCAGATATGGCAGCTAGGGTAGAACCTTCGGGTGGCTACTTAAATAGGCAACCAAAAGTTGCAGGTGAGGCTAGTTGTACTCTCGTCAATGTACAAATGTTGGCTTTCTCTTCATATAGGGTGCCGAGGTTTAATATATCTTGAATAAAAGCCAATCCCCAAAGTGGGCACTTTAACACTAAAAAAAAAAAAAAATTGGACTTTACTATGTAGTAACTACTTGTGATCGTTAAAAAACCTCTTTGGTTTTTTAGCGATTACAAGTAGTTGCTACATAGTAAAGTCCAAATTTTACTATATAAATCGATTAAAATTACTTAAGTAACCTTATTTGGAAGAATAAAATACGCATACAGTAAAATTTTTAGCAAAATTGGTGAATATTTTATTATTTGACTTTTAACTTTTATGTTCATCAAATATATTTTTTTAAAAAAATTTTTAATTTTTTTATTGAATGTAAAAGTTAAAAGTCAAATAATAAAATGTTCACCAATCTTGCTAAACATTTTACTATATGTGTATTTTGTTCTTCCAAATAAGGTTACTTAAGCGATTTTAATCAATTTGCATAGTAGAATTTAGACTTTACTATGTAGTGACTATTGTTAATCGTGGGTAGCTTATTTTGTAGTTTAATTTGAACCTATTTCAGGTTCAAATTTTGATTGGCGATTATTGTTATATGAATTACGTGACTGGGATTTTGTATAATCTAGCTATTGGTCAAAGTGCAAGAATCCAAAAGTTATATGATCTCTGTTTGTGTTTCGTTGTACATAACTAGGTCAAAAGAGTTAGAGCCAGGATAAAAATATTAATTATTATTTAATATATGGGGTGTTCCAAGTTAAAAGGGCCCATTTTTACAATTTTTTGAAAAATGAGTTTTCATTAAAATCACATAAATTTTGACATGGCTGACTTTTTTTAATTATAAATGAAAGTCGATTTGCATAATAAAAAATCAAGATAATGTAAATAGAAAAATTATATAAGACTGCGTAGAGCCAACACGACACGAGATTATCCGATAGTCATCAGCTATCTTTAACCAATCAAAATCGTGAAATTTGTTAATCCCGGATCAGTCCACAAATAATTAAACTAAATATCTCAAAATAAAATATATGTAAAAATGGGCCCTTTTAACTTGGAGCACCCCATATGTCAATTTGCAATTTTAAATCATTTTAAAATTAATATAAATTGTAAAGTGACATATAACAAAGCTGAAAAAGCATCTATTTACATTGGTGAAGCTAAAGTTGGTGAATTGTCTTTATTTCAATCATAGGAAAGTAACCCAATGTAGTAGTAGTAAAACTGCACCTACTAGGTAAGAAGATTTTTAGTATTAAATAACTTCAAAGAAATATATCTAATACATATTTACTTACCAATGCTTTATATTGTAGATCTTTCGCGTAGAACTATTTAAAAAAAAGGCAGTAAAGCCAAATATGATTTGTTAGAACAGAATTAGCATATCAAGATAGAACTATATCGAATCTTAAAAAATATCTTAAAATATATAAAAGTAAAGTACAATCTAAATTTATAACCCTTTCTGATGATCCTTCAAACCAACAATCACCAAACAGACCTGCAACTAAGTGTTTATGTAGCAGTTAGGATTAGTAGTCTTAAGCTTGATGAGTCTTCGGATTATTTGGAGAACTGAAATAGAGTTGAAAAAGAACTCTCTTTGGGTTTTTGGCTCCCTGGCAGAAGTCTACAGAACTATCGAACAAGTAGTTGGTATATACCGGAAGTTTATGTCAAGAACTTGCAGAAACACTAGTGGAAGCGAGCTCCTGGTTTTCTATACTATTCTATATTGTGCAAACTCCCACACTCTCTATGCGTTGGTTTTTCTGCTTCCCATATGGCTTTTCACAAAAGTTTTACCAAAAAGTGGGAATTCAGCATACTCCCTCCAAAAGATCGCTATTGTTTACCCATTCCAGAATGTAAACTCAAGTCACGAAAAGCCCTGAGAAATCACAATACAAGCTGCCGACGTGTTTACGTGTATCACAATAATTGACGGACATCTATGGAGGGTTTCTAGAAAAGTTTTGATTGGCATATCTTAACCTTTAGTTTGGTTTTTTTCCATATGGTTTTACTTTAGATACAGTAATGAGATCTTATATAATTTTTATGAATGTAGTATAGGCTTTGAATATACTATTATCTAGATTTGTTTTTCTTCTCTCTTTTGTTTTTTCTTTTTGTCGATTTCTTTTCTTTTCTTTTGTTTTTTCTTTTTCCACTTTTTTTTACTTTCTTTTTGTATTCGTTTTCTATTTTGTCTGTTTTCACTTTCCCCCTTTTTCATGTCCTTTATAAAGAAGGAAAAATTTAAAGGAAAGAAAAAAAACAGTCTTGATATAGCTTACAATACCGGTGTCAGTGATAGGGATCGTATTATTTCGCCAACAATCACTTCACCAATATAACATTTCACCGACAAATACTTACCGACAAGTTCATTTTACTGATAGTTTGTTTCACCGAAGTTCATTTCACCGACAAGTTTTTTTTCAAAAAGCACCCCAACTTTAGCCCTAATTCTACCTAATTCTACCCTGACCCTAACGACAATAACCAGAATTACTTTGTCGGTGAAATGAGCTTCGGTGAAATAAACTGTCAGTAAAATAAAATTGTCGATGAATAATTGTCGGTGAAATGTTATGTCGGTGAAGTGATTGTTGATTAATTGATTGCCACCCAGTAATAGTTGGGCGTATATTGTACAAAAGTTCGAGCAAGTTCGGGCTCTGACTTGAGACGAAAGGTTGTTATAGCGGATTACTTTGGGTACCTAGTACTTGGAGAGTTTCTTTTTGATAGAGTTTTAAAAGTAATCAGTGGCAGCATTGTATTGCCCTTTCTCAAATAATAAAAAGAAGCAAGATCATTGAACATAAAAAAAAATATAAAAGTAAAGTACCTAAATTAAACAAATTAAAAGTAAAACAAGATGATGTCACTGTTATTGACAATAAAGCTAGTATAAGTTAAAAATTATATAATAGTTAGAAGAAAAGTTTAAATTATTTAAGCCATAATTGTATTTATTAGATTAATAATTTCTGTGCACCTTTTAATAAAAATAAATTTACGAAAAAACAAAAAAAACTCGTTCTGCTGATCCTTTGATCCATTTTCGGTGCTAAGGAAAAAAGAAGAAAACACACAAACTAAATCGAGAAAGAACCAAAAGGCCACTAAGAAAAAAGAAAGAAGAAGTAAATTAAATAGGAGTTACTTAGGCCACCTTGGAGAAAGTGAAACGATACAACAACCTATCGTGAAATTTCGGTCTTGTAGAAAATTTTTTGTAAAAAGTGGGGATATCGTTGAGACCCTGTACTGCAGATCATAGTCAACAACAATAGGACACATGATCAATAATACAAACAAGCATTCCAAATAGAGAAATAAACAAGTTAAACACATAATTTTTCATGAATCAACAAAACAAACACGTCATAAGCATTTGTAAACAAACAAAGTAGAAAATACTTCAACACAACATTGAACTAGACGAGTAATAGAATAGAACAAATGTCAATTCTAGGAAAATTTAAGGCCTTCTTTAACAAACAAGACGAGGAAAGAGAAGCTTTAATTAGAGAAAACAAGGTGTTACTGCTTAAGATAGACACAGATATAGCAAAATTCTTGGAGATCGATCAGCCACATATAATTGCAGTAATACGAAATATAGTAGAGTTACACAGATGGGCAGAGCATAAGGTGATACGCAAAGAACCAATCACACAGCTAGAAATCGAGCTGCTAAACGAGAATGAAACAAGTAATAAAGACATAATACAGCATACGGATATAAAAGAGGAACCAAAAACAAAGGTAGAAGAAGAACTGCCGAAACAACTACAAAAAGCGGAAGTCAGTAAAGGAGAAAAAAGAGTCTTTGAAGAACAGGATGAGGAAAGTGACAACAAGATAGTGGATAATGTGGAGGAGGAAAAGAAGGTGAAGGCCCTATTATTGGAGGCGGAATGCGGAAGTTGGGACTACGGTCTAGAAGAAAAAAAGGCTGAATTACGACAAAAAACACCTTCCACATGTGAGACGACAAACGTAACGAACAAAAAACGACAAAAAAAATGTGAAGACATTTATAACTCTATTTGGGCACCAAAGGGAAATTTTACAACTCGAGGTCAGAGTAGGAAATCACAATATTTTTTTACAATCTGGGATCTGCCGGAAACAGTGGATGCTAGAGTAATTAAAAAACATTTGGGTTTCTTTGGCAAGGCCATAGTCTTGGCTTGGCAACAAGGATGGAAAACGAAAGCAGCGTATGTCAAGGTGGAAATGGAAAATCAGCGCAAGGAAGAAGTCCTGAGGAACAGTTGGTCAGTTCATCTAGATAAGGGTAGAACATATAGAACGACCCCTGGAAGATTTAATCTAAACGAATTAGAATACAGAAACAAATTTAAACTAACCATCACAAATTTGCCCAGAAATACAGTTGATACGTTATTATTGCGACAATTAAAAAAAATAGAGGCAAAAGCAGTACACATACTAAATAACTGTCATGGGAACCAAAAGGGCACAGCCCATGTCTATTTTGATACAGAGGCTAAATACAAAGCCGCACAATTATCAACAGTTTTTTACTTTAATACTAAGTTAGAGTGGAAACGAGTAAACCGAGCTGCAACAAATAAAGAAAACTGGGACCAGCCAGAAATAGGAGGAGGATCAAACAAAGAAAAAACAAGAGAGTATGTAACTTATAGCAGAAGATGAGATGGTAGAGACATAGTACATAGTAGAAAGCTCAGAAGTATAAATAGTAAAGGGAGAGAAAGTAGACTAGAACAAGGCACAGGTGCAATTAGTAATGCAATAGGAAAAGACAAAATAGATAGAAGCAAAAACGCACAACAAAGGACAGAAGAAACTGAAAATCGCCAAATCCTAATGGAAATCCTAAAGAGGCTCTCCTTGTTAGAGAATGTCGATAAGGGGTGGAAGCCCCCTATCGCTCCTGAAAGTTGCAAGGGCATCTCTAAAGAAAAGGATGAAGAGTTTTCTCCATCCAAACAAAGGAGAGACGGTGAAGGTTTAACAGAGAGGAAGGGGAAGAAAAAGCGAGAAGAGGAGAAAGGAGAAGAGAGAAAACTAGAAGACATTGATTTTAGTGTACTGGGGATAGGATTCCATAATGTAAATGGACTAAAAACAAATAAGGGAAGATTGGACACGATATCAGATTTTATGGAGGAGAAAAATATTAACATTATGGGCTTAGCAGAAACGAACCTGACCGAAAAAGAAGGAAAATTTATGCTTAAGGAGAATAAAAATCTGAAGGGTTACTGGTCCGCTTCAGAGGAATGAAAGAAGAAAGGATCTGGTTTCAGAATTTTAATAGATAAAAAATGGGAGAAACATGTGGTAAAGTTAAACAGGGAGAACCCATATATTCTGGATATGGTTTTGGATTTCAAGGGTCTTTCGATAAACATTATAGTGGTATACGTAGCACCAACAAGTGCAGAAGTTCAAAAGCATATACAAGCTTATTTAAAAGAACGTTTAAGAAACGTGGAAACAAAGAAGAAGGAACAGAGATGCATAGTTTTGGGCGATTTTAATGTGGATCTGAACCAAACAGAAAAGATTAACTTAGAAGACCGAAAGGAAAAAGAAGGGAAGAAAAAAATTCTACAGCTCTTAAAAGGGAAAAGGTTTACAGATGTTTTCTATGAGTCCGACTCCCTAGGGCAACCAACTTGGAGGCGTAAAGAAGCGCAGTCAAGAATCGATACCATCTGGGTCAACAGTCACTGGAAACAAAACATTTTACTGTACAAAACCAAGGACATGGCGTTTAGAACAGGCAGTGACCACCAGTTGGTTTTTATACAAGTAGAAACAGAGTTAAATATGCAAAAGCGAAGTTAAGCAAGAAATAGAAGATTAGGAAGAAAAAGACTAGAAATAGATATAGAAAATGTCGATGAGAAAATGTAGGAAGAGTACCAAGCTAAACTAAATCTTGAACTAAAAACTGAAATCTTGAAAGGAAGTAAAAGAAAAAGAGAGACCCAGGAAGCCTGTACGGAGCAGCAGGAATTAGAATCAGAGTTAGAAAACAGATCCCTGGACCAGTTGTGGGATATCATAGAAAGCAGTATAAAGAAAGCAGTATCAGTCACACTCTCAAAAAAGAAGAAAACTCCTATAATAGAGGATGTGTCATATGTGAATGCAAATACGAAAAAGTTAAAGAAGAATATAAGCACACTAGGAAAGTGGTGTAGAAGGTTAAGAAAAAGCAAAGGGAAGACATTGTTAGAGCAGCAGGAGGTGACGGAACTAGAAGCTTTCGTAGAACGGCTCAAGGAGTGGTGGAAGTTAGATATGTTAGATAACTATTCAAATATGTATGAATCCCTAGAAATATGGTGGACTGTCCTGACCAAGAGGTGGCAAGTTGCTTTAAAAAATGAAGATGAAAAAAGAATCAGGACTTGTATAGAAGCCAGATATGAGATGATAGTGAAAGGGCAAAGAGGCATGATAGACAGCTTGTTGGATCGGCCACAGAAGAGGATTCAAATTGATAGAGTAGTTAAAAGCATAGAAGAAGAGGAAGAGGAGTTATTAAACGNGACAGCTTGTTGGATCGGCCACAGAAGAGGATTCAAATTGATAGAGTAGTTAAAAGCATAGAAGAAGAGGAAGAGGAGTTATTAAACGAACCAAAAAAAGTACTAGAAGAAGTAAGAAGACATTTTGCGGAACAGTTCAGAAAACGGTCATCGATGGCAGAAAATCTACTGAAAAAATGGGAAAAAAGGTTCTGTCCGATAAAAGAAGTAGAGTCTAACTGGTATGAACAATCACTAGATAAGGCGTTATTGGATGAATGGGAAGAAGTGCTAGAACAAACCAAGAACAGGTCGGTGCCAGGAGTGTTAGGTATTACCTACCCAATGTTAAAAAAAGCAGGTGCTTTCGCAAAAAAGATATTCCAGTATATGGCAAGTAGATGCCTTAAAGAAAGAAGTATGCCCAAAAAGTAGAAACTTGGCATGCTGTATCCAATACCCAAGCAGGAAGAGTGGTATTATAGATTGAACAATGTCGGACCCATTCTTTTATTAGAAACCTTCAGAAAATCAGTAGTCAGAGTACTAAATAACAGACTAGGGACAATTCTCAAAGAAAGGGGCATTCTTAAAGAAAGAAACTTTGCCGGATTACAGGAAGAAGGCACAGCGGCACCAGTGCATTTGATGAACTGCATACTGGAAGATGCGAGAGAGGGAAAAAAAGAAATCTGAATTCTATTCCAGGACATGAAAAAAGCTTTCGATTCGGTAAACATCAAAATGCTGCAGCTAGCATTGGAGCGCATAAAACTTTTAGCAAAAGCAGTAGATTTTATAATCAATTTGTACAAAAACAGAGAAATCGAGGTTATAACAGGGGTAGGAAACACAGAAAAATTTATAGCAGGGGACGGAATAGACCAGGGAGAGGTCATATCACCCCTGGTCTGGAAAATCTTCTACGATCCACTACTAGTAGAAATTCAAAAAGAAAGGGACAGAGGTTACAAAATGCAGATAAACTGGCCACGCAATCTGCAAAGGGGCGAAGCAGAAGTGCAGGATCTACAGGTACCTGTTCTAGCATATGCGGACGATACCACATATATAGCAAGGGATAAACTGGAGCTAGAACAGATACTTAGAGTAGCAGAAGATTTCTATAAAGTAAACGACATAGAGATCAATAGCAAAAAGTTAGAACTACTAGTGCTGAATGCACACAACAAGCATACAGTACAAGAAGGCATAATTTTTGGGCCAAAGAACGAAATAGTCCGTGGTAAAAATGCAAAAGACCTGACGAGGTTTTTAGGTATGTGGCTGTCCGAAAAAGCAGAAATCATACAAGCAGTTAGAATAGGGAAGGAGGAAGTCCTGACAGTTATGAAAGGAATCAAAAGAAAGAAGGCCTCACTAGTGCATATAGCATATATAAACAATGTAGTACTATTACCACGACTAGAATATAGACTGCAGTACTGCTTCCTATCACGTGAAAATTGCGAAAAGTTGCAAAGTCCCCTTCTAATACTGATCAAAAATAAAGCAGGAATGATGAAGACAACTCCGAATTCTACGTTAACACGCCAGAATATTGTTGGAGTAAAGTCGATTTGGCAAAATCAACTAGCTTATCATTTCACAGAAATAACATCAAGGCTAAATAATAAAAGTGATGTAGGACGAGCAGTATGGCTAAGGCTAAAACAGGCGCAACCAAATTGTAAAAGCACAACCTGCATTTTGGGCTTAGAAAAAGGAAGAATAGAAAAATGCAAGGTTAAAAACAATCTAGTTTGCAAGATAGTACTTGAAGCAAAGAAACTGAATATAAGTTTCAGGTCGGAGAAACTAGAAATGAAATGTAAATAGAAGGAACGGGAACAGAAATTGTAGGCTTGGTTAGCGGAAAAGAACTGCAGAACTTTCTAAAAGAAAAAAGATTGAATGTCTTCTTTTTGGAGCAGCTTTTGGATATAGAAAGCTAGAGAATGCTTACATGGAAGCAAGTCAAACAAATAAGAGGTATCTCAGCAAAGGGAAGGGTACCTGAGTGGTATAGAAGTCTCGAATCAAGTCTACTAGAGGACCCGTTGAGCAGGAAGCTGAAAGCCCCGCAGAAGAAAGTAAATTTCCTGCATATGAAAGCCAATCTGGAGACAATTAGCAATAATAGACGAAGACAAGAATGGCTAGTCTTTGGGAAAGGAAGCAACAAAACGGAATTGGGAAAGATCATGAAGAAGAAAACCTCACAAGAGTTCCTTGTAGAACATTGGAAAAAGGATTCTGTAGACAAGCACGGCCTTACCATAATCAGACAATGCGCAAGGTGTGAACTAAAAGACAAGGAAGCAGAAGCTGCTACGTCTTGTCAAGCAAGTATAAAGGTACACAGCAAAAAAAAAGTGTTGAACAGAAAGTGGATAGAGAAGTTTGAATGCCCTAACAAGAAATGCAGAAAAATAGGTGTTCCTTGGGAAAATATAACAGAGCAACGCCCTGCGGCTGAGAAAATAGAAGAACAGAGTTTGTTGGGGATACCTATAAGTTCTTTTAATGAAGAGTACATGAGAGCTAACATCATAGGTTAGGAGGCAATAAAAGAGCTAGAGACTACGTCAAAAAGAATGAGTCCATGGAAAACAATAAAAGCTTTCACAGACGGGTCGCTAATGAACTTAGAGAATAAAGGTGCTCAAATGGGAATAGGTTGGGTGGCATTTAACGTTGTAGATGCGCAAATAGATCAAAGCAAAGAAACTTTTTGTTGTAGGTTGGAAGAGTGGCCCTCGTCGACCCGAGCGGAGTTGGGAGCAATATGGACTCTGCTTCTCGCAGTCCCAGAAGGAGCGAAGGTGCAGATATACACAGATAGTCTCGCAGCAATACAGGCAATTAGAAAGACCAAGAACTTAAAGAAACTGAGAAGCTGTCTTAAGATGCAGAATGCAAGCTTGTTGTGGCAAATTATACGAATACAGGAAATTAAAAAGTTGAAGGTAGAGCTACACAAGGTTAAGGGGCATAGCGGAATCGAAGAAAATGAAGAAGCAGATAGACTTGCGAAGAATGGGGCCAAAAGCAGCATTGTTATAAGTGTCAAGTGGCCCTGGACCAGGATTCAGCAAGTAGTTCCATACTGGAGAAACTTTATAATTGATAGCCTGATCAGAAAGTTTATGAGTCAAGTAGCATTAGCAATTCAGGACGCAGAATGGGTGGGTCTCAAGAGATTCGAAGGAAGGAATTTTGAAAAAGAGGAGGGTAATATAGATTGGAAGGAAACATGGCATTTTATAGGGAAGTATAAGGGAAGAAAATGCATAGATGAAAGGAAAAATAGAGAATGGGTTTTTAGAACGAAGTGCCTTAACGGCCTTCTGCCAACAATGGTGGAGCTGAAAACAAGAAGGCCGGACCTATACAAAACGGACAGTTGTGCGACCTGTCAGCAGGAGCCAGAAACGTTAGATCACTTGGTAAGATGCGAGGACTACCAGGGAATTTGAAAAATGATAGAAAAAGAGACATGCGAAGAAGTGAAAAACATGTTACAGGAAGAATATAGCATGTGTAAAAATATAGTGTTACAAGATTTAGAAAGAAGAATCTTCGGTGAAAATGAAGAAGAAAGGATGGTAACGAGAAGTCATCTAATTCAAGGTCTTATACTTCGGCAGTGGAAGAAAAAGGTGGAAAGCCTAATAAAGAACCAGGCAGCGATAAGAAGAGCCTTGGACATAATTGTCGAGACCGTTAGCGTGAGATTTCGACAGCACATCTGGAATTTCAGGTGTGAATTCCAAAATGAATGGGAAAAAACAGAGGGAATAACCACCTTAGCGAAAAGAGAAGGCCGAGGTAAGCGACAGAATAAGAAGGCTAAAGGAAAGAAAACAGCGCTCCAATTCGTGAAAATGGAAAGGCTACAGACAAAGCCTAAGGAAAAAAATAGAATAGAAAAATGGAGCGAGGGTTCTGGCAGAGTCAAACATAGGCAATTTAATCAAAGAGGGGGCCAAACCAACTTGGTCGTCTTGGATTAAATTCAAGTATTCGGACTCTGAGATATTTGTCAAAACTGATATGGCAAGCGATTGCCAGCCGGTGATAGGAGGAGACATATCCTCAGTAAGTTGAGGTTCTAATCGAGGTGAATAATCGCTAGGCAGGTCGCACCTGGACGTAAAGTCAGGTGAGCTTTCTGTTAGAATAGAATCTTGATGTATATAAACCTAGGTTTTTATAATAATAAAGTCTATAGACACAGAAGGCAGGATTGCTGAATTTTAAAAAATAAAAATAAATTTAATAAGCTTATTAAAAAATAGATCATTAAATGTAATCGACCTTTTCTAATTACTAAAGATGAAGAACTTAAATTGATTTTTAAGTTTTTAGATTTTCATGCTAGATATAATATTTGCTACTAATATAAAACTTGAAAATAAAATGATTCGCCTATAATTAGTAGGATCTACATAATAAATTTTGGGGCAAATTACTATATTAATTTACTAAATATGGGAATCTGGCTATTTCTCTTTCTAAAAGTTTTTTCTGTCAATTAAACCTTTGATATTTATCTAATAAATATTGTATATCTAATTTTTCGATTCTAATAGTAGTAAAACCATTAAAATTGACCTAGTATATCATGAGAAATAAGTATTTTAATCTTTACACTATATGTTTTTTCCTTTAAATAAACAAAGAAAAAACATATAGTTGTGAAGATTAAAATGCTTATATTTTATGCTATATTGTGTCAATTTTAATGATTTTACTACTATTGGAATCAGAAAAATTAGCTCATATCAAAAGTTTACTTGACAGAAACAACTTTTAGAAGGAGGAACAGCCAGATTCCAGCATTTACTATAAAACTTATCTTTACTTATCCCCACTTTTTACTATATATTACATATATGATTTCTATTATCTATAAGCAAATCACAAATTAAAGTTGTTTTTTTTATAGCACCTTTAGCTAATCTAATAAAAAGATATGTAATATATGATTTTGAAGTAGAATGTACAAAGCTTTATGATAAATTGCAAAAATTTCTAAAGGTATATCAGTAACTACTAATATATGAACAACTGATATCTATAACAAGTTATTTATGACAGTAATCATTCACTACCTAAATTCATTGTGGAAGCTTAGAAGTATTTTGTTAAGTCACATACAGGTATTGCGATTTTGAATACAATGGAAACAGGTCTTTAAGAAATGAGAATTATTTCAAAATTGGTTGCAATTACACATGATAATGCATTGTCTAATAATAGGTTTTTGCAAGAGTTTGCTTCTTTTTTATTATGAATTGGTATTCAATTCTAAAGGTCTAACTCGATGAATAATATTTACTGAATATTCACTGAATATTCAATATTCGGATATATAATTTTTCACTAAATGAATATTTGAATATTTAAAATTTCACTAAATATGGGTGAGTCAGTAGAAAAGGGTCAAATTTATTAGATAAATTTGTTTCTTTTCTACTGACTCACCCCCATATATTCATTGAATATTTATTGAATATATATATATAGAAGTAAGTCAGTAGAAAAGGGACAAATCATTTTTAGTTAAATTTTTTTAATTTTTAAATTAAAATATCTTGACAACTATTTAATCAATTTGCTAAAAATTTTTTTATTTTAATTTTAAAATTATATAGAATGAAAATAAAAAAAATTTTATTAAATTTATTAAGATAATTGTTAAAATATTTAAGCTTAAAGTCAAGAAAACTTTTACTTAGAAAAAATTTGGCCCTTTTCTACTGACTTACCCCTATATATATATTGTATCTGGATTATACATGAGGACGAAAGCATTTCGGGTTCTAAAACCCGAAATTAAAATTTGAAGACGAAATTGTTTTTGACCTATTTTACTTAAAAGACAAAATTATTTGATATTTTTTTTGAATAGACAAAATTATAAGGAACATATCTATATAAATTTTATTTGCTCTTCCTTATAAAAAATTTTAATTTTCTCTAATGAAGACGAAATAGGCCTTTTTCAAAAACCAATTTTGGTGGCATCACTAATCTGGATATGGATTTGTCCCAATTTGGAATTTGGCCTAATCCTACCTCTAACACTAGCCCTAACTCTAACCCTAAAATCATCTAAAGTCCTAATTCTGCTACAAAATTCTCATCTGGGGCAGCCCGATTCCTAATTGGGACAAATTCCAAATTCAGATACAACATATATATATAATTTTATAATTTTATTTTATTTTTTAATAAGTTATTTGCAATTTATTAGCTAACTTAAATAAGATAGTTATATAATTTTTTAAAATTGAAATATATTTAATATTCAATGAATATTCAGTGAATATTCGAATATTGATCAAAATTTTTGAATGAATATTCAAATAATAAAATATTGAACAAATAAATATTTGAATGCTTATTTTTTGAACAAATCAGACATCTATTCAATTCAATAGTAATTCTTTAGTACATAGCAATCAATACGATCTAAATTTTGTGATACAAAGCATATTAGATATTATAAAAAATGAGTTAGAAAAGGTTAGCATTACAAGTTAGAGTTTTTTCTTTGATATTAATTTTTGATTTTATTTATTTTATCATATTTTAATTTTTTTTTTTTTAGTTGCATTTATTGATTAAAAGTGTTAGAGAATTACTGAAATGTCATGAGAGATTTAAAAAGGCATGTCAAATTTACAATTTAAGTCAATTAAAGCTAATTAGTACAAGGTGGAATCTACTTTCAAAATGTATAATTGGTCTATAAAGTTGCAAGAAGTATTAGATAGTGTCGCTCTAGCTAAAACAGATTCACAACAGTATGTTCTTAGTGAGGACAAATAGAATAAAATAAAACTTTTAATTGAAGTTTAAACCATTTAAGAATAGTTAGTAAATTATTTTGTAATATAATTTGCAGTATACTATATTAATAACTTATTATACTAAATATGCATTTTTCTTTAGCAACAACTATAATATCTTCATCTGAATATTTGACTTTATCAATAGTTGTTTCTCTTTAC
This sequence comes from Gigaspora rosea, assembly GCA_003550325.1. Lineage (NCBI taxonomy): Eukaryota > Fungi > Glomeromycota > Glomeromycetes > Diversisporales > Gigasporaceae > Gigaspora > Gigaspora rosea. The sequence goes on along the minus strand of QKWP01000506.1, from coordinate 259,598 downwards.
TATATGTTGTTTAAGATACTTGATAAAATTCAAAAAAGGAATAATGCACCGCAATAGCTTGTAAAAGGTATCAAGCTACAATTACTAAACTCTTAGTATATTGTCAAAAGACAAATATATGGCATATTGGGGTGTGGCGACTTAGGGAAGTTGGTAAGTTGTTACCCCCAAGTGGCAGGTCTAGGGTTCAAATCCCACTGGCGACGCTTTGGAAAAATAGACCTGTGTTACGGTAACCGTTTCCTGTCGATCGGTTGGGTATATTACCTGTAGTCCTTGGTTACTATCTCGAATGGGAGCTTTCGGGCAAAGTTGTGTCCGGTGACACAGACAAATGCAAGGAACCGGGGAAATGGAAACCCATTTGGAAAGTCCTGAGTAAGGAGGTAGCAACGATCTTTGACGGCGCTACCAGAACCGGAATATCGGAAACTGGAGCTGGAGAACTAGACAATATGACCTTCGGAGGAGAGGGTCCACCAATCTGGCCGCCGGAGTTGTACCTGAGGAAAAGAACCTATGTTCTGGAATTAGGTACCAGGGGAAGAAAAACCATAGTAGCACCTAATGCTGGGTAGATCAACCCTTCCGGGCCAACTGGTTTGGAAGTTTGGGGCACCCGGTGATGGACCGGTAGGAAAGTAATGGTGAGTACCGGGGTCGGTGTGAACCTTACAAGGGCAGAAGTAGGTAATGGTAGCGGTTAGGTACTCCCTGACTGCAAGTTGCTTGCCTCGGTGAGTGCGTAAGTTACCGAAGTGTAGGTAATACCTGTGTGGAACAGGGACTGCTCTACCAAGTTTACCCACAAGGATAAATTAGTCCTAAGGGGATGTAGGTAGCATCCGGGACTGTCTTCGACTGACTAATGTATCAGAGGGCTGTACCTGTGATCACAAGTAGGATTGACATGCGAAGCGTTGGACCAGAGGGTTTAAATAGGCAAACCCCTAGTTGGGTTGTAGATATGGCAACTAGTGTAGAACCTTCGGGCAGACTACTTAAATTAGACAACCAAAAGTTGTACGTGTGGCTAGTTGTACTCTCATTCAATGTAACTCAATTGTGGGTGCACCCAAAGAGGCGCCCTTGATCCACAGGCTTGATTAAATAAACTCTCACCCAAAGCGAAAACTTTAACACAAAAAAAAAAAAAAATGTATGGCATATTTCAGCAATTTTATTAGATCTATAGCTTAAATTTTAGTATTTTGAAGAACTTGGATAGTTGGCACAACTTGTTAATCAGACGAAAAATATGTTAGTTTACGATTTGTAGTATAAATATATAATCGATATAATGTATTGATTTATATATATATTCTATTTAATAGTATAAAAATAAATATGATCAATATGTACTCATTTTCAATCAAGATGCAATTGTTAAACCATCTACAATGAATATACTGTAAACAGCCATATAAAAGATCCCCTATGATAGTAGATTCCCACGTATTATCCCTGGGTCTACTGTATAGGTTGAGATTTTTGGAATAGTTAAGAGACCTGGGTATACTAGAGAATCTAAACTAATAAAAGATCTAGGTATACTATAGGATAAACTTTCAAATAGTGAAAATAACATATTACTCGTACCAATATACTATATTTATATTGCCTAGTACTGGACCCCCATCCGTACAATAGACCCTCGGGTCTACTATCGGGTTTAAAATTGAGAAAATATAACAGACCCGGGTCTTTTATATGCCCGTTTACGGTACTATCGCGAATTTACAAATGATTCCGTATTATCAAAGTAAACTTGAAATATATTTATGTGTACCACTTGTAGACCCACATACAAATATTTTAGAATAGTGGCGAATAAATGAAACTAATTATCCAAATATTTCAAGATTTGCTAGAGACTGTCTTCCAATACTTGCTATAAGTGTTTCAAGTGAACAAGTTTTTAGTATTAGTGGCAATATAATTACTAAAAAGCATAGTCAGTTGAGTGACAAGACAGTACAAATGGCAATGTATTTACAATTATGATGAAGAGAACTAGGTAAACTGTATATATATAGTTTGATATTATTATTTTATTAAAATAGTACTAAGTCATATAATTATTTTACTAAAGTCATATTAAAATTGTACTTGAGCAAAAATATTGAGCCACTTGATAATTTAAATAAATCATCAAAAGTGAACCGAATAAGGGCGCTGACATTTGGGATCTGTTTCTTAAAAATGGGGTTCCAGGGTCCCCCAGACCAAAAATTAGTTTTTTGTTTAATATTAATCTATAAGTCATGAAGTTTATTTGGTATAAATTTTATACGCTATTAACTTAATATTAAATCGGGTAATTGAGGTTTGAATCTTTTTACTAAATTTGGCAGGAAAATTTTCCGATGATCTAAAAATAGAACCAAATGATCGACATATCGGATAAACATTTTGCCGTAACTTATTGGTCAGTTGTACTACCAAAGATTGTGCCTTGAAAATGACCCTACGAGGCTTCATTATACAAATTTAATCATTATCCAATCATAAAAATACTACAATCACGTGTTGCAGTCTATATATATAATGTGTACGAAGTTAATTTTTTGGTTAACATCATTTTCCAAAACTCGGAAAAGGGAAGATGGAACAAATGAACGAACATATAAACGAACAAGCTATTTTTAATGTGGTAAATCTATTATAACAAATTGACCAAATTAATTTTAGTCTAGAGATTCTAGTTGTTACTTATTAGGTTGGATAAATTTGATTCTTACAAATAAGAGGATCAAAATAAATAAATAAATAAATAAATAAATGTATAATGCATTCATCCGATAAAAAGAACTTCGTACGTACAATTTTTACAGGCAAAATTCACGTGATATAGTGATCGGATTTACATCATTTTAACCGATCGGGTTTACTATTCCTATTGTTCGAATGCAAATTTGTCTCTCATTTAATGAAATAAATCACTAATCGGATAGCTTAATAATTAATATAAAAAAGTCTCGATTCGAATGATTGTTTTGTAATTGTTATCTCCGTAAGTTAAATGCTTATTTAAATATTTCTTCTTACTCTATACATCATAGTAGTTGTTAAAATTCTTGTAGTAGGTGAAGACTCTGTTTGATCAGTTTATAATTTTTAAAATTCTTATAGCAGAGCGTTTCATACTATATTTCAGTTGAAAATTTTTAAAACTCTCATAGCTGGTGAAAAACTTTATTTAGTCGAGTCAGTTTAAAGTTTTTATAGTTGGAAGAAGACTAAATTGGTCAAACGATTTTTAGAGTTCTTATAACTGGGCGAAGGCTATATTCAGTCAGATTATTTTTAAAACTTTCTTAACTGGCAAAGACTGTATTTGATGTTTTTAAAATTCTCAACTGAAAGATTTTTAAAGTTATTAATTGTTGGGCGAAGATTTAATGGAGTCGGGAAACATTTTTATAGTTCTTATAGTCTTGAATTCTGTTTTTTTTCTTGTAAGGTTAAAGTTTTAAATAAATAATTAAATAAATATGTATATAAAATAGTTCATTGAATTGGTTCTACATTTTAGAGATGCTTTTTTTTTTTATCGAAACTGATCTACAAGTTGTTTCGAAGTTTTTTTTTCATAATAAAAATATTGGGATTCAAGATCGTCAATAGTAAAGTTGCTGCTAAGGAGAAAAATTAAGTTGGAATAAGTAAGAAAAAAATTTTATGAACAAATGAAAAACAATTACTGCAAATAGCAACATAAAAAAGGTTTAAATTATTTGTAAAGAGTGACGCACAGGTTGTTACGTCGGACCCGTATGATAATATAGTTATTATATGGAAATCTGGTGTAACTAATTTCATACGGGTTTATATCCAAACCATGTGGCCTTAGGCCACGTAGTTTAAATATATAATTAGTTACACCCAGATATCCATACAATAACTATAACTTATTATCTGTTTAAAATCGGGTCCAGCGAAAAAAATTCAGACATGAAATTTAGTACGCAAACTTGACTGTACTGAAAAAATTATGTGCGCATACTGTGTATTTTATATGTTTTGCTAATGCACATAAAGTTTTTTGTGTGCAAAAATTATTTTATATGCCAAGCACATTGAAATTTTTTCACTAATAGGAACCATACCCTAATATGCACATTAGCTTGTTAACTTAGCATTTGAAGTTGTAAGGTGTTATTATAATAAAATAAATATTTATTTTAGCTAATTTATATGGGCATATTAGTATAAGACTATGTGCATTCATGCACATAGTACCTATCTCTAAACAAAACCCTGACGAAGGTAAGCCAGGATAAAATGACAACTAAAAAATTCCAGAAATCATGTTACAATTTTAATGAATTCATTAGTAATATTCACTAGTTCAAAATAATATTTGGCCCTTCAACTGAATTTTGCAAGATCTTAATTTTTGCTTAATCCTTTTTTATTAATTTTAGAACTTTAATTACATATTTTTTGTTGTCTATGATGTTAAATAATTTAATGCTTAGAATATTTACTATGTCCAATATTGTGTACTATTTTGATATTAACTTTCTTAAATATTTTGAAATATTTTAAAAATAAAAATTTTAATATTAGGGTTGTGAACAAAGAATATCTTTATATGGGTCATCAACATGTTGACGAATTTTTGTATATAAATATTTTTTGCGATCATTTGATAATGGTGCAGTAGAAAGAGTATTTAAATTACTATTTTTATCAAACTTGATATTATGTAATAAATAAAAAGAAGTTTCCTCTCCACCTGATTTTTTTGAAGTATAAACCTTTCCAATTTCTGAACTATTAAATCGAAAATGTTGATATTGTTTTATATTTGGCAAAGGTATAAAGCTATTTTTAAAAAAAGATCTAAAATCATACCAAACCCATCCTTTACCATTGTTATATTGAATTGCTTCATTTCCTTTTGATGAATTGTTGACAATATTTTCAATATCATCAATAATATTTACACGATTATCTCTATAAACTTTTTTAATTTGTCCAAAAAATAAGTCGCAAATAAATTTGTGTGACCAGGAAGCATAAAATTAATAATGAATTCTTCATACCAATTTAATGAACATAACCAAGACCAAAACCAAAGAGATAGATTATTTTTATTTTGGCCACTACAATTATCACAAGTAACATGTAATTTTTTTTTTAGAATTTTTTTCTCGAAGAAAATAATAAATCATATTTAGTGTAGTGTTAGCACCTTTTGAAACCCCTTCAGGAAATTCATTTTCACCAATTAAAAAATTTAATTGATGATTTTGCTCACCAGTTTTGCAAACACCAAAAATATGTACAGAAAAGGTTGATTTAAAATAAAGTAAGCCTACTTGTTGTGGTGAATAAGGTATAGAAACATTTTGTGCCCAATCATAACAAATATGTGTAATATCTAAATTATTTTTACTTTCTTCAATATTATTATTATAATGTTGTCTTTCAAGATCTGCAGCTTCCTTATGTTCATTATATTCAGCTTGAACTTTATTATATTCATCAATATCTTGCTTTGCAACTAATAATTTGGCTTTAAAAGAAGTGCAAATTTCGCAAAGATCACTTGCAGGTGGCTGAAATCTAAGATTTGGAACCATTTCATGCTATAATTTTTTAAAAGTAGGATAAGAAATTATTTTGTCAGGTTGATCATATATAAGATGTAAATTTTTTTTATATTCATTATAAACTGAAGTTTAAGTTTGGCTAGTTGGTAGATAAATAAAAACACCAGAATCATCTTGATGCCGTAATGGAGAAGGGAGGCCATGAAATGTTCCATATTGTATTAAAAATTGTTTAATTGTAGATGTTATATTAAAATCTAAAAAAACTCTTGATTCTGTTTTAGATGCATGACCAGTATTTCCATGAACACGTTCAGTCAACCCATTTATTTGTAAATGATTTTGTAAAGTACAAAGTACATAATCATTAATCCCATATAATATTAAATATGCTGGCTTACAAAGAGGTAAAGAATTATTGTAATTATATTTATATGTATGCTTTTGTGTTTTATTCTTAGATTTTTCATCACTAATTTCAAATGACATTAACTGTGATTTTATAAAAAGATCAAGTTCATGTTTTTCTAAAGCTTTTAATTCAAAATGTCTTTTAAAAAAATATTTAAACCCAACTTTTTCAAAACAAGTTCTAAGGTCACTTTGTTTTGGAGTTTGACGGCACTTACAATTTTCAGGATCTTCAAAAAATAATTTTAAATTGTGAACAGTATCAAGAACTAACTCATTTTCTTCATAATCATCTAATTCCAATTCAATCAAATTATAAATAAGCCTTGAAGTATTAACAGCTGATTGTTGAGACATTTTTTTAAAAAATATAGATAAAATATAATAAATATCTTAAAAAAATATTTAACAGAAACGATTTTTAAAAACAGATTATAAATAGTGTCTGCACTTTCATCTAAGCTAAACTAGAATACATATTACATGCAAGATGAATAATTAAGAGCTTGAATTAATAAAAATATAAAGTATGTGCATATACACATGTATAATAACAATACTACTTACATTATTATTATTAGGAGAGCAGATAATGGATAGATGAAGTTTTCCAAGATTTAATGTACTGACCAGCATTTCTTTTTCGCATTTTTAGCAACATTCTATACAGCAAAACAAGTATTATACATATAAAATTAGTTCTATCCCACTACCATCAAGCACTATATGCACGCCCAACACCACAATTGTTATGCTTGTTAAAAAGTTTACCTGCAAATCAGATGTATGTATGCATTAAAATATGAAGTTTTTGGCGACACAGTTACAAATAAGTGTGTGTGAAAGCCTGCAACTTATGATAATTCTCACGTATTACCTTACATTTTGAATTACAAATAGATCCAACTAAACTGGTCATGATTGCCTTTTATGCTTTGTAATTTTTCTCATAGAATTTGGATTAGCTAAAATTTACTTTTTACAGAATAAAATTGTAAGAATCATCCCAAAATTACTGTATTATAATAATTTTATTCAATTAACTCAAAAAAGAACCACGTTGCATAATATTTGTATTTCTATTTGGACTGTGCTAGCAAATTATTTAGGTAGGTAATATTTTATTGAAAAATTAGCAGGATACAAGAGTAGCAAGGTAGCAATGGCCAGGTTGACTGAAATAGCAAAAACCACCTGCAAAAGTAGCAATTATGATTGCACTGGGGTTGCCATAGGAGCAGCTGGTAGTTTCCTGCTCACTGCAGCAAGCTGGCTGAGTAAAAAAATAATAGAATCATGTGTTCCTGGCCTGAAAATGTGTTGGGTGGGTCGCTAGAAGTTTGGTTGAGGTGTTGACCAGTTAATTTCGCTCTTGGTTCTTATATTTGATTTCTTTCAATGCCCGTTCCTGTTCTTGAATTACGCCAATGCATATGCCATTGACATGTGTTGTTCATGCATGTATTTGAGTTTCCCATACTGTTTGATCCTTCACATGGTTGAGGTGCGGATGTGACTATCATGTGGCTGTTTCTCTTTTCTTCATGTGATCTACTATCACTTCATATGATCTTTATTGAATTTCATTCTATTCTGAAACAAGATTTTCTCCTATAGTCACAAGATTTAATTTCTGTAATTCAAAATGCATTAATCAAAATGTATGCCTTATTTTCACATGATCAAAATTAATTGTACAAATGCACGGAATCATGGCAAACGATAATTTTATTCAAAAAGTGAAAGATAATTATATTAGAGTTTATCACATGCTTCTTGTTTTTGATACGATTAATAAAAAACGTTAAAGCTTTTACTTCACCATAGTACATATGGCGATAAGATTGATCATAGTTATCAAAATTTGGTTAATTCTTTTAAAAAATGGAATTAATTTTGTACGTACGTACCTTCAAAAACAAATAAAACGAGGTAAATTTACATATATCATCTTAAAATCGTATAAATGCACTTAAATATAACCAGTCAATTTCATTGAGGGTTGTGAAAGTAGTGGCTATCGGGTTATGACTAAAAAATACTAACAACATCATTATCTAATTTAAATACTATTTTTATCTATCTGTTGGACAAGACTTCTTGATCCTTGACTGTCTGGCTTGGAAGATTTGGTCTGGGTCTCGTGGCTTGCTGTGACAATTTTGGATAAGTAAAGTATTTTCTTATGTTCTCTTTATACTTCTTATTTTTATCTTTAGTATTTTAATGCCTTGGTTTCTTTTGAGTTCTAGTATGTCAGGGTTTGATATATCGTTAAGATTCTTAATTATCTCATGTGATGTCACTGGATTTAATATAAATCAAAAATACACAATCACATGGATCGGCTATTGTTAGATGAATGAGGTAATCAACAGATCAATAGTCTAATCAGTTTACAGCTCCTTATAAATGTGTTTTATGGGTCGATAACTAATTTTCTTTATTCTTATTTTATTTCAGTTCAACAAAATTGGGTCTTAACGATGTTCACTGGGTTACAATAATAGTTATAAATGATTTAGGAAATCGATAGCAAACTTTTCGGTAATAAGTATATTGATTTTATTATGAATAGAGTTGGAAAATTAAAGAAAATAACCACAGGAGTTATCACTTCTACTCTTATTTCGAAGGTTTAGTGCTCAACTTAGTTAAACTCTATTTGAGTTGTAATTTATTGATGCCCGTTTGACCTATACTATAAACAATCTTTATTCAGTAAGTTTTTGGTCGTGGTTTTTATTGTATAGATAAATTTGTTTTTAATTTAATTTTAATAAGCAAACATCTATGATCTGACATTTGGTAGTTACTTAAATTTAATATATTGTAAGCAGCTACCTTGATCTAAAAATTATCTAAAAAGATATTTTCTAATTAGTCGATTCACAATTTTGATTGGTTGATCTACGCCCGGCCTCAAAGTACCCCGACAATCTGCAAAGATCGATGATCAGCATATCTAAAAATAACAACAAATCAAATTTGGGTTGTTTTGGTTATACGAACTTTAATCGTTGTTTACTCAAAAAAAATTTATAATGCCATAGGGTCATTTTCAAGGAACAGACCCTATTTATTATCTAATATCCATTTACTATAGGGGCTTACCCCACCCTCAGGTAAGATCTATAAATAGAATTTTGGCCAATCAAATTTAACTAAGATAAGATTTTTCTTAACCTCACCACCTCCTAAATATTACCTAATAAATGTCAGCGCCCTAATATATTTGCAATAAAAAGTCATAGAAGTGTTTAATGAGCAGATATGAAAAATCACATATTTGCAATTAACCAGATAATGCAATAATTCTGGAGATAATTATTGTTGCAGATCATAATTTAAAATGAAATCTATATTCTATACTTAACCAGCTAGCCTTCTAAAACCATTTATACTTGCTTATTATAATTTTTTTTTAAAACTAACCTAACCCTAAATCCCTAACCCTAAAAAATATACCTCAAAAAAATTTAGTTTCGAGATTTTATACTATTATTTTATTTTAATCTGGATTTCATTATGATCTTGCACAATTATTATATGATGGGCAGAAATAATGTGTCACTTGCAAATTCAAACAAATTAAAGCAGCTTATTTCTGTTTTGAAATTGAAAAATAAAATCGATATATCCAGAGATCGAATTAGCTTTAAACAATTTTATTTGAATTATTAAATTTATGCTTAAATTTTTTGGGAGATAATTAGTTTGAATATTCTTTTAAAAGTATATTATTAACGATTTGAAACCAAATATATATTAATACTAGCAAATTTTTAAAAATTCATGTTGAATAGTATGATTTGAATACTACTCAAACTGCTATTCAAAGTTCAAATACAGTTTGAGTAGTATTTGAATCATGCTATTTAATATGACAAAAAAATTTTACTAGTAAAATAAATTAACCCAAAGGTTTCTCTTATTTATAGTGGAGATAATTAGTTGAAAAGATTAAACCAAGAAAAAATTATATTCTATACAACAGTATTTTTTTACTACTTAGGGGGCTTCCAGAAATTACATAATATTTTGTTACTAATAAATTTCAAAATTTTACTCCACCCATCCACACTTGATACTCTATTAGGCAATTAAATTTTTATATTTTTTAAAATTTATTCATATATTTTAATTTATAAAATTGATAATAACTATTGCTCTACTAAACAAATTTAGATGGTTTAATTACCAAAATGTTTGTCTTATTGAGATGATTCTAACAAGAACAAAATTGTTAAAATCTAATCACAGGATCCCAAGATCATTGAACTTTTGTGTAATTTTAATAGTGATTTTTTAGAATCACTAAGTAAATTTCTTAAATATTGAATCACTTTTGATCCACTAGTCTGTTTTGGATGATTTAACTACCAAAATGTCATCTCAGTGATACAATTCTAACAAGCCCAAAATTGCTAAATTCTAATTACAGAATTCCAAAATCAATAAAAATTTTGTTGTTTGTCTAACAATACAAATTTTTATCGATCTTGGAATCCTGTAATTAGAATTTAGCAATTTTGGGCTTGTTAGAATCATCTCACTAAAACAAACATTTTGGTAGTTAAATCACCCAAAACGGGCCAGTGGATCAAAAGTTATTCAATATTTAAGAAATTTACTTAGTGATTCTAAAAAATTACTATTAAAATTACACAAAAAGTTGAACGATCTTGGGACCCTGTGATTAGATTTTAACAATTTTGGGCTTGTTAGATCCGTCTTAGCGAGACGAACATTTTGGTAGTTAAATTATCTAAATTGGTTCAGTAGAACAATAGTTATTAATAATTTTATAATTTTATACTTTTGGCCAGAATTATAAAAATTTGACCAGAATTATATAACTTTGATATTTTCGGGACCCCACCCACCCGCCAAAAAATTACGTAATTTCTGGAAGCCCCCTTATCTCTCCAAGTAGTTAAGTGAACGAGGTATTTCTCGCGGAACTCAAAGTAGTTATATAAATATGTGTTCGGTAGTACATAATTTTTTTGTCGGATCCGGATCTGGACCCAGATCTTTCTTATCCAGATCCGAATCCAGACTTGGATCCGATCCGGTTTTCGGATCGGAACCGGATCTTCAAAAAGATCCGTCCGATCCGATCCGTGCGGAACACTAACTACATCCCTTTTTCCTTTTAGGAAACCCCTGAAAACAATGAAAATGGCTAACCGTTGCAATTTCATAGTAAAAAATTTATTCACCTGAACTTAGTCTATGTAATTAGTATGACAAACTCGCACCAATTGTGGAACACTATTTTTACAGCCTTCGGACCCACTTAATGCGAATTTTGGTTGTGCGACTAATCTATCTCGGAGGGACGTACGTACGTGCTCTCAAAAATTTTATGTACGACGTACTAACGACTCGGGTGTCGTTCAATTCCCCGAAAGCTATTTCCCCGACAGGACACTTAGCCGACATCACATAGGGTTAGGTTTAGCATTTGAGTAGTTGCGGCTACATTTTAGCAGATTATCACCTTGTGTGATGCCGGGTAAGTGGCCTGTCGGGGAAATAGTTTTCGGGGAATCTTACTATATGAGGGAGGCGTCATTCATATAGCAATTATACCTCAAGAGGAGGCTTCGCTAATTCAGTAATTGTATTATTGATTACTAATACTTCTCGGCGGAGTTTACACATATATCATCCTAATTTTTAAAATGGTGACTATTTTTGGTTTACATCAAAGCATATAAACAATATACTAAACAATTTTTTTATATACGTTATAATATAAAAAAGGAGTTCTAATATTTCAACACCCCATTTTGTTATCGATATTGTCTGAATGGATGGCACAATATTTGTCGTCACACAAATAACGAATACCACTCCACTGATTATTGAAATTTGTTAAGCATAAACGGCGAGCTAAGACTGCGCATGTACATAAGTCGAGGACCTAATGATACATAACAAAAATGTACTAAATAAATTAATCTGAACTATTAGGATTTTTGAAAACTACTAAGCTTTAAGCCATGATCATGAAAGTGTTAAGATCTTGTAATTTCAGGAATTTGGTTTTCATCTGTTGGACAGAACTCATTCGTAACGTATGGCAATAAAAGATTCCTAAGAGTTGATAAACAATGTGATTAATGCCATGTTACTTTAGCATGACTGCTGACTTATTTTAAACCCAATTTAGAATTCTTATTAGGCCATATTAAGTCTTTTCATATAACATGAAATACAGACCCCAAGAATAATTCTTTTTTTACTAACCATAATAAAGATCTTGTCAATCCAAAGGATCCCCAAGATGTACATATACGCACGTATACGTAATTCAACATTCCGTAACTGCATGTAGAAGAATGATTTTTAATGTTAATTTTTATGTACGATATTATCTATTAAAAGCAACTTATTCTAAGGAAAGAACTCGATGGCGTTGACTTAGTCATATAACTGATAAGGAAAGTAATTAAAACTATCACAAGCAATAAACTTGACTTTGGCACTATCATTTCCAACCTTGGGGACTTAATACGACATGAGGAGTTTAGGATTTACTTTTTTCACAATGAGTACATAAAGTTAACCTTTGAGGTACTCAAACAAATATACTGTATTTAATATTTTGTCTCTTAAATAACGGGGGACAATACTCCATTCTTGGTTAGTCAGCGGTTACACCTGATTCGGAATTTTTGTGACCTGCCAATACGGAGATCCAAATTTAATATGCTTTTCCAATCAACGCTTGAGGTTACAACTTGTGCGGTACATAGAAATGTGTACCTTCCAAGTTTCCGTTCCTTTGCCTATTTTTCGTCTCTGACAGTTAAAATTCAATAAATACTCCTCATAAAATACCAAGTTCTGTGTTAGAAAATTTATTCGTATGCGAATTCATTGCTGTTTAGTTTTTATTTGAGAAAAAGCATTTCAATATGATGGATAAGTGTGTCGTACCTGAACAAGGCAGCAATCTTCAAGGGTGGTTGTTAGCAATTGCTTCCGGTCTAGCTTGTTGCGTAGGAGGTAAGTTGAAATGTATGAACTGTAGTCTGAATTGTATGAATGTTATTTTTACAATTCTTTATTGATATATTTATGTATTCCTGTTTCAGCCTCCGCAGTCTTTTCAAACCGCCTTGTTCCAAAGTCAAAGGCAAATAAACATAAGCAAAATTTAAATCTTATGGTTGCATCATTTGCTCTTGGGTCAGGAGTATTGGTACTGTATTATTTAAAAAATTGTATTATCTAAAATTTGAATATCTTGCACTAAAAATTTTATTCATTTAAATAATTTTTTTCAGTTATATTCAAGCTTTTTTACTTTGTTAAATGAATCAAAAAAAAATTTTGCGGAAGCTAACATCTCAAAGGGACGCTCTGGTCATTATGTAATCACCTTTTACTTTCTGGGTGTGATTGGATCCATTTTGATCAATTCTTTGATTCATAATTTCGTTACGGACGAATCTTTTCACTCTCATCATCATCATCATCACCATCATCACAACTTTCCTCAAAATGAAAATACGCCACTGTTAAAAGATCCCTTGGGTGGACAGACTACTGCTGTATCTAAAGACGATTATTGCAATTTACAAAATATTGGTGATTTCAATGAGGCCGACAGCTCAGAAGGTCACTCCATTGATATTGATGAATCATCCATTTCGTCTGATCATGGTCATCATCATCATGACCTTCAAAACACTCATTCAAAATCTGATCAAGAAAATGCAAAATTAATGCAAATAGGCATTCAAACTGCTATAGCTATTTCTATTCATAAATTTCCAGGTATTTATTTTATTTTGAGATTATCATTCATGGTTAGTTCTGACCGGTCAATAATTCTATAAGGCTCTATCCAATTCATTAATGTCCAGTCTAAACTAACCATATTGATGCTGGTCAAATTTGTCAAATTATATGTAATTATATATATATTATATAATTATTAAATACTAGATATAACCCAGTTCATTTGACTAATTTAATCTGAAAAATCTGGTCAATTGTTATTTGAACATTTGATTATTATTGCCAGTCATGACAATCTAATATATTTTTAATATTTTTATAGAGGGTCTTATAACTTTCGTTTCTTCTCAAGCGTCCCGTTCCCTTGGTTTCGCCCTATTCGCCGCTATCGCTTTACATAATATCATCGAAGGTCTCACTATCGCTCTCCCTATATATATAGCAACACGTTCACGAATAAAGGCTTTTTTATTCTCTAGCATTTTGGGTGGTTTTAGTCAACCGTTAGGTGCTCTAATTGGCTGGCTATTTCTAAATGAATCGTTCTTCAGTTGTTGGAATCACAACTTTATTTATGGAGCTTTGTTTGCCGCAACCAGTGGTTTAATGGGTGTTATTTGCATCAATGTTTGTAACATTAACTTTTCTGTCGTTATAGTAACTATCGTCTTTAATTGATTAATTGACCAACTTTCTATTTATACAGGGAATGCTGCCTCAAGCAATCAAATATGATAAAAATGATGGTCAATTCGTAACCTTTTTCTTTTTTCTTGGAGTCTTTTTCATGGGCATTAGCTCTGCATTATTTGATCAATCATAGAATAGAAGTTTACTTAATTTAAAAAATTTTCTTTTTTGATAATAAAATTATGTGTAAATAAATGTTGAATTTTGTTCCTATTTGTTTAAATGGTTGGATCTAAAAAAAAGACTTGCCGGCCCACAGCATTAGATCCAAACGCTTTTTATTATGTTTCTGACAACCTTGGCACAGTGACCCGCTTTTTGACGGTCCTGGTCCACTTTTTCATTTTATCTTTGACAAATTTTTTAGATCCGACCAAAATTTCTTAGTCAATCAACAACTAGCTTGTTATTATTAAAAACATCGTGTCTATCTATCACATAAAATTTTGCTATTCATTAATCGGTTTCTATAATAAATATACAGGCCGGATCAAGCCTAAATGTAATATATATTTAGTTAGATTGGCATATGGGACTATACATATTGCCCATCTTAATAAAAAAGTAATTATGGCATAAAGGCAGCCGAAATTAGTCTTATATAAAGCCGAAATTAATTTTCATATTTTGCCGAAATTATTGCCGAAATCTTTTTTTCATCAGCGTTACCACCAATCGAGGGCGCAGTCACATGCACTCCCACTATCTATTTTACCCTGTGACATATAGGGGGTGACAAGTAGGAATGTTACACAAAAAACATAGTCACTTCCCTGTGATTTTCCTAAAATTCACACCCATAGTGTCACACTCTAGTTGAACGCCAACTGGAGTTAATTCAATATATGGAGTGCTCCGTATTAAAAGGGCCCATTTTTACAATTTTTTGAAAAATGAGTTTTTATCAAATTCATGTAAATTTTGACATGACTGATATTTTTCAATTATTAATGAAAGTCGATTTGCATAATAAAAAATCAAGATAATGTAAAAAGAAAAATTACATGAGGCTGCGTAGAGCCAACACGTCACGAGATTATCCGATAGTCACATGCCGTCTTTAACCAATCAAAATAGTGAAATTTAATTAATCCCGGATCAGTCCGAAAATCAAAACAAGTGGTTAAGCTCGATTATCTCAAAATGAGATAAATGTAAAAATGGGCCCTTTTAATACGGAGCACTCCATATGATCTACACACTGCATAAATTACATTATTGATACCTATATAACCTTCTAACAATAATTGCATCAAAAAGGTAACCCTAACCCTAACCAAATTTCATTCCGCTTTAGCCGACCTCCATATTTGGGGGATGGCTAAAGCCATGTACCTACGTGATTTTTTGAAATTTTAGCTAAAATTCATATCAGAGTCTGTTTAGCATTGGGTCAGGGTTAGGGTTAGAACCACTATAGATAAAATTACCTTCCCGACATTTTTTATTAATGGCCCAAGATAGGTTTAGAAAGCCGTTTTTATGTTTTTGCGTTTTTTTTGTTTTTTGACTTCTTCAGGCTGATTCGTGTAAACAAAATTTCGCGACTCCGTTTGGTTGATTTACACGAAAATGTCACGTGGGTACATGGCTTTAGACGACCCCCATATTTGGTGGTCACTACTGGGTCACTTAAAGTCAGGTCCATCACGAAATCTTCTGTTTTGCACAACCAATCAAAATCGAAAGTTTTTGTTTACACGGATCATCCCGACGAAGCAAAAAAAGTAAAAATGCGAGAAATACAAAAAACGAGTGTCTAAACCTTTCTTGGCCCATTAAGAAAAAATGTCAGGGGGACGATTTTACATATAGAGCATTCTAATTTTAGCTTTTATAGGCTCTAAACTGACCCTAACCTTAATGTTAATTTAAATTTATAATGGACCAGCTTTAAGCGTCCCCCATATTTGGTTAGGGTTAGCTAGTTGACTGTTTCAACATTGAACATAGGTGACTTCCTATTGGCTAAGAGTCACGTGGGGGTAAACTATTTTGTGGGAGCTGACCATACAATTCTCCAGAAATTTTTAATTTTTATTTTTTTCAAACTTTAGTGTTTTATTATTATTATTGCTATTTATTTAATATTAAATTCTGGGAAAGAAAAGCATTCTTATTGTTTTCTAAGAAATAAGACCACTACTATACCTCTATTAGATCAGAATCAATAGTTAAATATCAAAAGTAAACTTTATTACTAATAATAATTGTAAAAACTTGAATTAAATTTTACAAATAACATTGAAATTCAATAATTTGAATTTAAATTTCACAATTTTTATGTCCATGGCTCATTATAAAGAAGTTCATTATAGTAAGTAGCTGTGGATTTATAAATAAATAGATATTCATGACATTCATATATCAAATTAACAGTTCGAATAAAGCTATAAAAGTACTAATTAATGATGCCTGACGCATGACGCAACTGCATCATTGACACATGACGAAACCATTTTGGCAGGCAATTTCAAATTGACAAAATGATGAATGACAAAACCTATGATACATGATGAAACCAAAAATGCATGGCAAAACTCATAATAAATGTCACAGGTTATAATTTAAAATGAAATTTATATTCTATACTTAACCTGCTACATCATGAAATTTTATATATAGATATTAATCGATATATAACAGTTAATTGTTTTATATCAATTAAAAAATAACGATATATATCATATGGGCGGATTTGACTCCATTCAATATTGTCACAAAATTCGATTTTGTCACATATGATGATCAAAACTATTAACGATTTTGGTTTTAAACAGTTAATACCTATAATACCTAGAAGTCTCTACTACCTTTTCTAGTTCGCAATTAATTATTAAGCAAGAAGTACCTACGTATATGGCTAGTGAATGTCAACTTTGTCAAGAGATTTTTTCTTCTCGAAAAGATCTTGTTACCCATGAAAGAATTAAACACCGAAATAATAAAATTATTCCTCACCGCAAGACACTTCTTCAGCCTCCTCTTGAGCAAGTCACATTTTATCAAGATGCGTTTATAGTTCTTATTAAAAAACGACTTGGTTTTAATAGGCATTCAATAGGCACAAAACAAGTTTCTATTAACGCTTTTCCTGAAAATATATTCGTTTATCTTTTTGAACATGAACCTTCTTTCCGGTATAGTCCTGTGCAACGAAAGTATTCGTGTTCTTTTCAGGGTGAAGCTGGGGAACAGAGATTGAAACAATTAGTCAATTATGACCATTGGAACGTTAGACAAGATCCAAAACTAAGAACTATAGGGTACGTTTTATTTATGGACAATGAGGGTTCCTACGGAGTTAGCTTTAGTTGGTCTCAATCTGAATTTAAAGAGAACGAACGCGTCTTTCATTGCGGCACTGCTACTTGTAAGTTTATAGCAGATTCTGGAGAATTTTCTGAACAGTAAGAATTAATACGGGAGCTTTGTTAACAAAATGTTCCTTTAAAACTATTATTATTATTTATTAATCATTTATTTTATTAGACCCGTCGTATCTCAAACAAATTGTATCATTTCGCAAGCACCAAACATGAATTCTTCAAATGACAAATCAGCTCAAAAAAATTATAGATTTATTTTACCTCGAGTGCCCTTTCAACAATTAAA
>QKWP01000506.1:210046-232008 GCA_003550325.1 Gigaspora rosea | reverse complement strand
AGAAAAAAAAAGAGAAGGAGGATAAAAGGAAGGGTGAGTAAAAATAGATCGAAATGGGCTTTTTTTTTTTTTTATATACTTTTTTGATACTGATATCACGTGCAGATAACCATTACTGACCTTAACTCTAATTCCTAATAACAATAACCTATCCTATTAAAAAATGATCATATAGCCCACATAAGTTTAATAAATACAGTAACTTGATTGCATGGTCCACGAATAAAATTTACTGTTTTTAAAAAGTTTAGCATGCTTTGTTATATCTTTATTTTTAAATTTTTTAGTTTCGACCTTGTTGTGCAGGTTTTAACAAAGAATATATATTTTTTAAATGACATTTATATGATGAGTTTTTCTTAAAAAAAGAATAAATCTATTTTACATGTAATGTTTTTTTAAAATGAATAAAAGTTTTTGAAAAAACTCTATTTGTGTAATAAATGGTTTAAATACAAAATATCTGTGCTTTTTAAAAATTTTTTAGCATAATTGAAATTAGTTAATTAAGGTTAGTACTCACTAGTGATGCCACCGAAATTGATTTTTGAAAAAGGCCTATTTCGTCTTCATTAGAGAAAATTAAAATTTTTTATAAAGAAGAGCAAATAAAATTTATATAGATATGTTCCTTATAATTTTGTCTATTCAAAAAAAGTATCAAATAATTTCGTCTTTCAAGTAAAATAGGTCAAAAACAATTTCGTCTTCAAATTTTAATTTCTTGTTTTAAAACCCGAAATGCTTTCATCCTCATGTATAGTACTCACTAAGATTTTTAAAAACAATTCTCATAAAGGTGGTTTCTTGAGATTTTTAAATAACAGGCTAAAATAAATGAATGCTTTGTTTTGAATTTTCAAGATTTTGTTACGCGTCACGTCAAATCGCTATTTGTTGTGTCGATCATCACATGGAAATAGTATCAAAAAAGGGAGAAACTTAACCTATACCCTGGGGTACAGGGTTTTAACCTGTGTCAATCATGTAACTATGTTTATATAAAATTAAACCAATCAACATAGAATCGCGCTTTTTTGTTAGTGCTTTTACTGTCGTTTTTTTGCTATCATTTTTTTGGTGCTTTTGTAGTGTTTTTGCTATCAGTTTTTTTTTTGTGCTTTCGTTGTCGTTGTGTGGTGTTTTTGCTGTCATTTTTTTTGGTGCTTTCATTGTCGTTGTGTGGTGTTTTTGCTGTCGTTTTTTTTGTGCTTTCATAGTGTTTTTGCTGCCGTTTTTTTTTTTGGTGCTTTCATCATTATTGTGTGGTGGTTTTGCCGTTGGTTTTTTTTTTGGTGCTTTTGTCGTTGTTCATGTGGTGCTTTTCGTCACTCTTTTGTGGTGCTTTCATCATTGTTTGGTGTGCTTTTGGTCATCGTTTGGTGGTGTTTTTGGTGGTCATTTGGTGGTCTTTTCATCGTCGTTTAATAGTGCTTTTCATCGTAGTTTGGTGTTGCTTTTGGTAGTCTTTTAGTCATCGTTTGGTGGTGTTTTTCAGCATCATTTGGTAGTGTTTTTTATCATAGTTTTGTGGTGCTATTGGTCGTCATTTGGTGTCTTGTTATCGCGTTGGTGCTTTTATTGTCATTTGATGTTTTTTGGTGGGTTTTTTGGCCTTTGTCTTGCTATACTTTTTGTCTTTTTTTTTGTACTTTTTGCTACTTTGTATTTTTTTTTTTAATAAATTATCTATAATAAAAAGACTTCGAAAAATTTAATATTTGGACCAATCAGATTTAGGCAGTACAGGATAAAAATTTATACCCCCCGGGCATAGGATAAAAGCCTCTATCCCGGGTACAGGATAAGGACGCTCTCAAAAAAAGTATATAAATTTTGGGGTACATCTAGGAGTATCAAAAAAGTAAGTGCAGGAGTCTCAAAAACGTAAGTTTTGCGCTTTAGACACTCTTTAGACGTCCCCCAAATATAGATTGTTCGGGGTCCTCCTTAACCCTAACATTAACGAACTTAAAGAATTTGGCCGTATCACGTGATCGAAAAATTTTGGTACTCTACCCTTAAGTCTTGTTGCGATATCCAATCAAAATTAGCCTTCTCTCTTATGAAATAAAACGTATGAAAACGATTGAATAAGATTTTCTGTTAGAAACTGCTATAATGGCGGGTTGTTTTAATATGGTTTTAATTTTAGAGTACAAAATACAATCTATCGCTTGTATAAATGTAACGTTAACCATATTCAGACCTCCCTAAGTGCACCCCTTCGGGACCATAGGAAAAAATTAAAAAGTGTGCGCTTAGAGAGGATATGCATTTATAGGGACCGGACTATACCATGCATTTAGAGAGAATTTACATAATCCGTGCACTTAGAGAAGTGCACTTAGGGAGTCTGACTGTATATTGTTTAAAGCTCATGCCTGCTATTAGTTGTTTAATAGCGGCAAATACGAGTTAGTAGTATATAAATAACGTTTTACAGTTTGTAGAACAACATTCAGATTAGAAATAAATAAATAATGAGGAAGGGCTTCTTTATGCAATTAGGCAAAAAGTATAATTTGAAATTGCTCCATTGCTATATAGTAAATTATATTAAACTATTATATATATATATTTATTTATTTAACGTTTTGGTTTAATAATTTATAAAACAAAAAATTTTTTATATGTAAGAAAAAAATACACCATTTGTCAAACATTAGATTAGGGCTTATTTAAACATACGTTGACTTCAGGCAAAATTTAGAAACTTCCTTTATATTAGTATCTATGAAGTTTATAATATTATTCTAGATACAACTAAGGTTACATTCTCATTAATAAAAAAGTTCATATATTAATTCAACCATTTTTGTAACGGTAATAACTAAAAATTTGGGATTGTTGGCCGAGACAGAGATATTAATTGGTAGCAGTAATACACGTACACACATACGTACGTACCAGCGACAAAATTTTGAACCTGCAATTTTTATTCATAAATTTCAAAGGAAAACCCCTACTCGTGACAATGGAACTATTCAAAGCGTCACAGGAACGATTCGAATTTTCTAAAGTGACTGTTGAAATGACGGTTCAGATGACGGTTCAAATCCTTTGAAATTGTAAAATCTACTATTATATATAGCTTCCGGATGATCCTCAAATGTTTTATCAAAAAGTGGCAGTCTTTCATTTGCTTCATGAAATTGTTCAGCAATATCGGAGTTAGAAACGTTTAATAACAAACACAGCCATTCACCAAGTGTTTTGTAAAGTTGTTCAGCAGTAGGTCTCATGAAAGGATCAAGGCTTAAACATTGTTCCATGATATCAACATAACATTCCGGAATATCACAATTGAATTCTGGATGAACGCCATTACAAATATCAATGGCAAAACTCAAATCATGAGCGCGGTCAGAAAAAGGTTTTTTGCAATAAGCCAATTCCCACATTATCAACCCAAAACTATAAATGTTTGATTCTTTGGTTACTAAAATATTTTGTAAGGTTTCAGGAGCTGTAAAAGGCAAATTGCAGTATAGTCCTTCATTAATATTATTTTGTGGTTTATAAAAACCTAGATCGCTCAAGAGTACCATCATCGATGAGTGTATAAGTACGCTGCCACTATGTAAATTTGGGTGAACAAGATCATTCTTGTGAATGCGCGTGAGAGCAGCTGTGATACCATGTAAAATGTTTAATCGTTTTTGCCATGTTAAGGAAGTAGAATTTTGTTCATAGTATTTTCTTAAATCACCGTCACATGCATATTGCACAACCATCATATAATTTTTTGTGGAGGGATCGCGTGTTATTCCGTAATATCGAGAGATATATAAACCATTATTAATTTCGGAATTTAAATATTTTCTCAACTAAAATATATACATAAATAATGTAATATTAGTGCATATAATGATATAATCAAAATGCAATAATGAAGAGCGCATATATTGTACTTACATTAATGAAGAAATCTTTACTAATATTTACTGAATTACCAAATGATTTTAATGCAACTCGCCATTTACCACATCTTAAATACTGAGTCATATTCACGTCCCATTTTTCATATGGACCATCAAGCCACATCGCTCTGTAAACGGATTCAGATTCACTGGAACCAACCTTTTTAATGTTTTTGAATTTATTATAAGGTATCCATTCCAAGAAATCAAACCTACTTTGAGAAGTAAGTTGAGTTTCTTGAATAAAAACATCCAAATCATTATAACCGCTTGACCAAGAATTAAACTTATCCCTGAAAAATTTTGATTGACATGGTAAACACCATTTAATATAGTAACCAAATTCAGCAATTGGATTATAACATTTTGGACAAATTCCTGGAGTTTTTATGGCTTTTCTTATTTCTATCAACTTTTCGAAGTCAAAGTCATTACGATTATAAGATGAATGTCTGTTATTATTATTGAAAGCATTATTATTTCTTCTATTATAATCGCCAATTATGGCAAGTTGCGTTGGGTCAGTTATAATTTTTGGTAATTGATTGAGATTACGTCTCCCTAAAGGAGTCGGATGGCTAAATCTACGCAGATCTGGAGATTTAAAATTTTTATAGGATTCAGTATAATCTTGTTCTAATGTTTCTCTTTCACCTGTTTCAAATTGCATTTTTCTATTGGGGTATTCATTTTCATCATTCTTTTTCTAAATTATTATACGAAAACTTAACATTGGCAAGAATTCACCGAGAAAATGTTTTAAAGAATATAAAATAACAATTATTTACCTTTCTGAAAAGTCGGAGAATTTTATTCATTTTTTTTTTATTTTTTTATTTTTTTTTGATTATTAAATAATTAATACATAAATTAAATAAAATGATAATTCGGAATTTGTTCGCAAGGGAATTTTTTTTCCCTTTTATTTTTTTTAACGTTTGATTCACTTTGTTACATTTTGTTACATTGCTCACTTTGTTACATAGATTGAAGTGTTTGTTCCGAAATTTTTAATATTTATCACCCATTAAGGTATAAGAAATCTTTTTATAATGACTGACCCGAATTATTTTGCATCATATAAACTTTAAAAATAACTATTAACCGAATATTTTTAAACTTCGCTACTATTCATAGGAATTAAATAACGGTATAAATATCAATATGCAGGAGTATTGATTGCCAAGAGATATGCCAAATTTGATTTCCTATTTTGTTATGACCCTCCGACAATTTTATTAAAACGAACGATGTATCAAACGTGAAATGTATCATAAAAAAAATTACATGACGAATGCTTAGAGGCATGTCAAAACTTATCATATATTGAATGTTAAATTAATTTTATATCAAAAATACTGAAAAGCAAGTAATTCTTGAAATTTATTAAAACAAAAACTTATGAACAGACTAACACATATCGTAACTATATATATAAGATGTAACTATAATATCAAAAGTAGATGTAATAATATCATTGAAAAGAATTTGTAATAGAATCTGTACGTACGTACATACGTACATACGTACTTAGGATATTCAAACCAGAATGAGTCACGTTACCAAGTCTTTAAATGTACAAATTTTATTATGAATATATTTTGTTACTTTTTCATACATCAGAATGCATATAATAAAATCAATTTAGTAGCTCAAAAACTACTAATTTGATTTTAAGGTTCCGTTGAACTTTTAAACATCAAAATTAAACAGGAATATTTGGAATTTATTAAAAAATTTTTAACAGTGAATAACTTTTGATCCACCAGTCCATTTTTGATAAAAACAATTACCGAAATGTTCGTCTCGATGAGATGAGTCCAAAATCGCTAAAATCCAATCGCGATCATTAACGATTTGTGTCACTTCGGGTGTTTAAGGATTGATTTTTTCAATCCTTAAACACCCGAAGTGGTGATGGTAAATGACTTTAAATGACCCAAATGACTCAAATGACAAATGACCAGTCATTGGTCATTTCACGGCCCAAATGATAAAATGACTTAAGAAGGTCTGATTAATCGATTATCTAATACTTTTAGCTAATCAAATTTGATTATTGTTCTTCGTAAAATAAAACGTTGCTAGATGCTATCTAATAAAAATTATTACACATGATAAATAACTGAATCATTTGATCCATTTGTATTTTGACTAAATGACTAGGTCATTTCCAAACCGATTGTAAAACGACATTCTAATCGAATCACAAGATCAGGTATGAAGTGATTAAAAGAAAATCACTAGACAAAAAATAATGTATTTACTTTTTTTTAAAAAAAAAGTTCGTGAATAATAATTTACCGATTGTAAAATGATGTAAATCATTTTCGAATTTACAAATAAATAATCGACGTGAATTGAGAAATGATGCGAACATATCAGATATGTATTATTTAAAACAACATGCATTATACAAGTTTTTCGTAAATGACCTATATGACCAATGACCCCGGTCATTTGGAAATGACCATAGTCATTTGGTCACGAGTCATTTCCAAATTTGAATGACTTCAAATGAGCGGTCATTTTGAGGTCATTTGAGGTCATTTGAAAAATTGGCAAATGACACCTCGGGATCCGTTAAAATTGTCTCATCGAGACGAATATTTCGGTAGTTGTTTTATCAAAAGTGGACCGGTGGATCAAAGTTATTCACTGAAAGATTTTTGGAGTTTTTTAATAGGGGTTTGGGTCAAAACCCCGACAAACAAAATCCCGACAGGTCATAATCCCGACAAAAAAATCCCGACAATCAAAAATCCCGACAATCAAAAAAAGCTTTCCTTGAGCAACTTTACTATAAAATCAACCCTAGCCCAGGCGCTCACCCTAACCCTATCCTAGGCACTCACCTAACCCTAACCTAACTTAAATAAATTTAATGATTTTTTTGTTGTCGGGATTGTCGGGATTTTTATTGTCGGGATTTTTTTGTCGGGATTATGACCTGTCGGGATTCTGTTTGTCGGGATTTTGACCCGCTCCCTTTTTAATAGTAATTTCCAAAGATCTGCGAATATGTTATTAAAAAATCCGCTGATTTTTATCATGCGTTATCAAAGAAACTATCTGGCCAATTTCGTTGAAAAATTGGAAAATTGCGCCACAATTAGTTTTGACATACTTGATACTGTATTAAATTAATTTTAAAACAATTGGCATATATAGTTACCTTTTCTAACCCTGCATGCGAGTGTTTATTGGTTTGTTAGGATCCGTGAAATCTAGTGATCAGGGCCAGTGATTTTCTGCGTTGCACGAAATTTAAGCATTGTTTTAAATTTTTGGCCGGAATTTTCGGATCATAATTTCGGCCGACTCTATATAATTCTGGCCAAATCGCAGAATTTTGCAGAATCACGGACGGAATTGACCTATTATTGCCGCAGAAAATCACTGGCCCTGCCAGTGATCGTCCCAGTGATGTTACGGCTTAAGCCATAACTAGCTAAAGCTTATGCCGTAACTAGTTATATCATTGGGACGATTCGCCTGCATTAGAGTTAACTTGAGTAATTCGAGCTAGAATTTTTATAACTCGAATATTGACTCGAGTTAACTCGAATCAAAAAGTATTTATTCGAGTCAAAATGCTAATTCAAAGTTATTACAAAGTGCACTATTAAATAAATATTAATTATTGTACTATTTTTTCTGATCAAAAATCCGTATTTTATGTAACACATAACTTAGGGCCGTGACATATATTACCTAATATCCATTTACTAAGAGACCAGACCCCCCACCCCACCTAAGACCAATCAAAATGCTCGATTTTGTTACACAAAAAAGATATTTATCTCAAATTTTTATAATTATGGTTAAATAATTCTTGATTTTGATTGGCTAGTATTCTAGATTGTGTAACCTAAGATCTCAGCTGACCCCCCACCCCCTAAAATATTAGGTAATATATGTCACGGCCCTTATGATACCTTGTATAATAATATAAATTTTCAATCAGTATGATTTTTGTGTTCGTTCAAAATGAAAATTGCTGTTATTCCTATGAAAATTTTATTCGAATGTTTTAAACTCTTCATGAATTTGCTAGGCCGAATAATTACCATCATTTGAAGGTATGGATAGTTCTGTAGTTATTATTATACGACAGGGTGAGAGCTGAGTGATCTTACTTAGTTAGGGTTAGGGTTAGGTTGTTTACAATTTTAGATAGTGATCTACATCAATAACGTAACCACTTTCGCAGGTTTTTTTCTCAGCTGTCGTATTATTATTGTATAAATAATAACTTACATTTAATTGCTAGCATCAAGATTATTAATCGATGTAAAGTAAGTCATTCAATTTATTTTTTTACACGATGTTCTCATAAGCTACTGTATTTGTAGAAACCAGGCAAATTGTTTCTAAGTAAATTTTTATTAAACTTTAGATTAAAATATCTTAACAACTATTAAAATAAAATTTTTTTTAATTCTATTATAAGCTTATATCAAAATTGGTTTAGTAAGTTGCTACGCTTTTTTCTTTCTTTTGCGCGTGTGGGATTCTTCGTCGGGCTGAAATAGTCAAAATTTGCATGTATTACCCGCGCAAATAAAGTGGATCGACCCTTCTTTGTGAAAAAAATTTTTTGATCAGAATTAATCTTCATGTTTATATCAAATGTGTAGAAGACAATCAAGTCATTCCTTGCAAAAATTCTAATGATACTAAATTATTTAGTTTTTATTCGTTTTGTCCTTGAGCAATTATAGCACGTTAGTACTTTATGTTATTAAATTGTCCATGCAATCATACCAGAACATTATATTTTTTGTTTATCAATTTATCATCTAAATTAGTAAATAACTCGAGTTAGAAAATCCTGGCTCGAATTAACAGTTTACTCGAATCAACTCGAGTCAAAGTTCAAGCACTAGCCTGCATCCCTAGTGGCAGTGTTGTTAACTGGAAGCTACTGGAAGTCCACTGGAAGTCCACTGGAAACAAATTAATAGTACAACTGGAACTTTTACTATTATAAATTTCCACTGGAAAGCTAGGAATTCTCACTGGAAGCAAAAATTATCAACACTGGTCTAGTGGCATCCAATAGGATGAGTCTACCTGTGCCGATAATTTTTTTGTGGCTGATATTTGAAAATCACTACAGAAATAAATTCGTTTATGAAAATCAACTTAAAACACAAAAGTAGTTATATTAATAAAATTTTGTAGTATAGCTCTTTTTGTTTTGTAGCACACTTCTCACTTTATCTCTGATCAAAATAAAAAGGATCAAGTGCTACCGTGTTAGCTATTCAACTGTATAGTGTCTTAGCTCCGTTACTATTATAATTTTTTGCCTTTCCAGCAAAAAAAAAAAAATAAACATGTCAACCGAATTTTCTTGTTTCTTTTATGGTTCTCTGATTTTTCCTGAAGTTATGGGACGCATCCTTAGTGATTATGGGAAAGAAAAAATCACTGTTCATATTAATTCTGGTGCTCCAGCTGTTTTAAAGGTAATATTCTATGAGGCATCTCTAAATATATATACTTTCTCTCTAAATGCACTGTTTTTTTAATCAATATGATCCCGGCAAAGCATTTAAGCATTTAGAGAATAGTGCTCGTGTTTGTAATATATTCTATTAATAATTATTATGAATATTCTTAATTTTTACGAAAATGTTTATAACTATTTATGAAGATTTGTATTAATACAAATATTTATACGTAATAATTATAAATATTTTAATTTATAGGTAAAACTTAATTTAAAATTTTATACTTTTAATAATTATTACGTACAAATTTTTATATTAATTATAATGTGAATATAGTTCGAATATAATAATAAGCACTATCAGAGATGTCTTCTACATTATTCATCATGATTTTAGTTTTAACTTTTCTCATCTGCTCGTTTTTAAGGGATATAAACGTCGTCAAGTTCGTGGCGCTTGGTATCCGGCCATAATAAAAAGTAATGAAAATGACGAAGCAAAGGGTATTTTTTTAAAAGGTCTTTCCTATAATGATATTTTGAAACTCGATGATTATGAGGGCGATGTAGGGTTTCTTTTTTAGTATATGTTTATTAATTTTATAATTTTATTAATAAAAAAATTTTTCTAATATTCATATTTATTAATTAATTCAATTTATAGCAATATAAAAGAGAAGATGTTAAAGTGTTTGTTGGCGACTCTTTGGATCCTATACCTGCTCAAACATATGTTTGGATTGAATCAGCTAATATGTTGGAAGATAAAGATTGGGATCCAACTGAATTTAAAAAAAAATTTGACAAGAATATGATTAATTTAGCTAATCCTGATGAATAATGTATATCAAAAATATATATAGTTTTATTTATAAGTTTTTATTACTGTTTTGATTGGGGATAAAAAATTTTTGTTGTGTACTACGTACCGTATAATTGTCAATTGTACAGTACACAATTGTCAATTGTACACGATTGTCAATCGTACAAATTGTTAAACAATTACCCAAATTCAACTATACACGTAACTCTGGTTATACCGACAGCTGGTTTAACCGACAATTGGTATATCGACACTTTTTTTTTAAAAAAAAACTACTATTGCTGGTTATACCGACACAATAAGAAACATTAACTATACTGACATACCGACAATTTTAACATCAAAAAATTTTTTAATTTTTTTTGCTGGTTATAGTGACAATCTTGTAGGATTCAGCATGGGGTGGGAAAGTTCAGGTGCGAATTTTCCTCCTTGTACCTGAAAAGGTGTTATTCAAACTTGCTATAATAGCTGTTCTTTTATTCGACCTATCAATAGGATATTGTTAGTAATTATCTAATCAGTTATGAAATAAGAAACTAATTAAATCGTACTTATCTTGAACGTATATGCTTGCTCATGCGACATTAATTGAATGCCTGATTTGGTTTTCAACCAGAATTCTGGCTTGCGCAATAAATCATACTTATCTTGAACATATATATGTGATGTTAATTCTATACCTGATTTGGTCAAATTGAACACAGGTACTAGTTTCAACTAGAATTCTGGCTTGCGCAACCTGGTGTCACGGCTTGGGAGAGACTTATGGAAATCGTTGCCGAGTTTAGCAACAAGCCGTGAGCATTAGGGTATTAAAGAAAGTAATTTTATGTTAGGAGAGCGATTTATATTGGGAGAGCAATTTATTATATATATTAATAAAGACAAAATATAATGTTAATGTTATACATAGAGTTAAGATTATCTCTATCCCTCCTGCGAATGCCATTCCCTTAAACACATCCTTGGGTACTAATCCCTACAATTGTTCCCATGATAATAATGAAGTAATCATGAAAGAAATACGAATATGAAGTAATAATTAATGAATGCAATAAAATGATGTAGTGAAAAAAAATTGAAGAGTCGAATGTAATGTTTGTTAAAAATAGAGTAATAATGTGGTAATTTTGAAGTAATCAGACTGTGGTGTATGCTCATGACATTGATCCGATCGATTTCGCCAGATGACAAAATTTTCTGTGACACTGGCAGGTCGCTTCTGGTATATCTCTGCTTTACCAATACATGTACTTCATACAAGTTTTAATTCCATATAATTTACTTGTCATATAATTATAAGAGAAGATTAGTATCGGTTAGTTTTGAGCCTGTTTTAAAGTTCTTACGGCCATCTTGCTAAATTCGTAAAGTAATTCAAAAATACTTATCTGTTATGGTATTACATCGTCACCATTTAATTCTAATAGGATAAAAAGCATAATGAAAAAAAGTTTTTCTTTATATAAGATTGATATAAAGTAAAAATAGAAATAATTACATAAAAAAAAATATATAAATATAATGAAATAAATAAAATTGTTTTTGCTAGTAACAATGTCTGATAGCGAAATTATCTCTGCTAAACGCAAGGGTAAAGCTAAAGAAACAGTGTCAAAAAAACCTCGAAAAATATTAAGCGGCAAGCAAAAAAAAGAATTATGCCAATTGGCACAAAATAATCCAAATTTTACACAGCAAGAATTAGCAATGAAATTTGAAATTGGTCGGTCAACAGTAGCAGATATTCTTGCAAAGTCATCTTATTGGCTTAATTTGGATGAAGAAAGTACCGCTGCACAGCAAAAACGAAACAGATTACCTGATCATCCACAATTAGAAGAAATTCTTGCATGTTGGTTTGATCTTGCATTAGAAAACCATATAACTATAACGGGTTTAATCTTGCAAGAAAAAGCAAAACAAATTGCAAATACCTTAGATATTCAAAATTTTGCTGCTTCTGATGGGTGGTTGCAAGGCTTTAAAAAACGATACCATATAATTTATACTACACAAAGTGGTGAGGCTGCTAGTGCTCCAGTTGAAAAATTGCCAGAATTTCGTTTATCTTTACAAAATAATATAGTAAATTATGATCTTGTAGATGTTTATAATTGCGATGAGACAGCACTTTATTGGCTCTTAGAACCTTCAAAATCACTTACTCATGGTCGTATTGCAGGTGTTAAAAAGCCAAAAAATCGGGTTACAATCATGTTAACATGTAATGCAGTTGGCGATAAATTGCCTCCAGTCTTTATCCATAAATTTGAAAATCCACATGCGATGAGAGGAATAAAAAAATCATCTTTACCTGTTAAATATTATTGGAACAAAAAGGCCTGGATGCAGATTTCGATTTTTCAAAACTGGTTATCACAATTAGATGATTGCATGCGTCTTGCTCGTCGAAAAATTCTTTTACTTGTAGATAATTGTTCGGCACATTCTATTGAAGGTTTGAATTTAAGTAATATTAAAGTAGTTTTTCTTCCAAAAAATACTACGGCATGGTTACAACCATGCGACGCTGGAATTATCTACTCATTTAAGGTTAGTGTTATTATTAAAATTTTTTTAAAATTTTAATTAAATAATGATAATATTTATACAATTTAGTGTTACTATCGCAAGCTATTATTACAAAACCGAATTGCTGCATTTGATGAAGCAAATCTAACCAATGAGCCTCCAGATCCCGTTACAATTTATGATGCAATTCAGTTTGTTGCGCAGGCATGGAATAATGTTTCCGAAGATACAATTATTCATTCATGGCAAAAAACTGGTATTCTTCCTTTAATAGAAATTGATGAATATCTGGATACAGAAATTTCAGTTGAAATAAATAATGACAATGAAGAAGCTGAATTAGAAAATCTTATTATACAATTTCAAGATTTAAAAAATCCTAAAAGTCCTGAGCATTTAAACATTTCTATACACGAGTTTATTGAAATTGATAATAACTATGCAACAGGTGAAATGCCTACAATCGAAGAGCTTATAGAAGAAATACAAGAAAATGAACCTGAAGAAGAAGAACCAAAGAAGCAAAAACCTGTTACCCCGACTCAAGCTATTACTGGAATAGACTCGGTATTGGGTTATATTGAACAGCTTGAATCGAATTTTGAAATTGATATTAAAGTTTTTGCTGAACTTAAACGGATGCGAAAAGAGCTTGCTTATTTAACAAAAAAAAATTCAAAACAAACAAAATTGGATTCATTTTTTTGTTAAATAGAATTAGTAAGTACGTATAAATAAATTACATTAGTAGGTATAATAAGCAAATGTTATTTATTAAAATAAATCCAATTTGTTTTTAAATTCAGCATAAAACAAATTCATAAACATTTTAAATATATATTTACAATGCCGAGTTATATTTTTACTGTTTTTAATAAAGGCTACTCTTAAGCACCTTTAATCGGCTATAACACCAGGAACATAATACAAAATACGAAGTGTTTGATTTTACTAAAGAATAAATCGAACCCAAAATCTTAAATTTAAAAGCACGGGTTCTTTTTTATAACATCATTACAAGTTTTATGTAATGCAAAATTTTTTAGAGGTCGGCTAAAGTGGAATTAACCAAAAATTGAAGTTTTTTTTTTTAATGAATGCCGGTTATGCTATCGAGTTCGATGACCAGCATACATTTATGCAGGTGAAATTATTTTTTTTCATTTGTGATTCGATTCTCGTAGTTATTTTTGGTATGACAATCTTGCCGAAGATTCACCTTATCAAAAAAATATCTAATTTATCCATTCGATTACATCTTTATAGAGTGTGGCTTTAAGTTGAAATAAATAACCTTTTTGGTTACTTTATTAATGATAAATTTCAATCTGTGCAACTCTCAAAAAAAATTTGTAGTCGTAATAAACACATCAAAAAGATATGCTTGAGAACAAACTTCTTGATTGAATCTGGTTTTAATCAGTTTTATCGGTATATCTGTTTCTTGAATTTACAACTAGTTTTGACCAAATTGGTTAGTAGCAAAGTTGATACGTATGATTGCTGCAAAGAGAAAACCTGCAAATCTAGATTTGCAGGTTTTCTCTTTATAGTTAAAAATAAATTATCTCCAATAAAAACTAAGGCGCTTGCTAAACTGACATATTTACCTATTATCAATATGATGTCGGTATAAAAAGAGATACTGGTTAATCCGACATCTGGATATATCGACAATTTTTTTATTGCTAAAGAGTGTCGGTATAACCAGAGTTACGTGTATCGATATTTCAATATATAATACACTAAATAAAGTACCCTATAAAAATAATTATTCTTAATTAATAATTACCGTGAGTAATCTGTTAATATCGGGTACTTTAAAAAATACATATTTTTTATATTGCACTTATATATTTTAACATCGTATAGAAAACAGAAAGTACTGTAGCACACTTTTTTATTCGGAATAGATCTTAGTACAACTTTCCTATTTTTCTTTTATTTAATAATATCGCTTATTTTAAAATCTTCTTTTTCTTGATGATTTTCAAGACACTGCCCTCACGTTTTTAGATATATTTTATTATCCATTATCTATTCTCTATTAGAGTAACGCCTTCCCGCCTACCCTACGAATCAATGCTCTATATATACTAAAAAAAATTCGTGCGACAATATCTTTGTTATACGTAGAAAAAAAATGTAATTTACTAAATTTAGAATTAAAACAGAGTGCGAATTCTTTAACTGGACGAATTTGGCTTATTTCGGAAACAAGATTTCACAATTGTGACTATATATGATATCGTTTCTTTGGAGGACATTCGTCTAATTGACTGATGTTACTTTTTGGAAATGTAACCTTTCGATGTTAAAAAAATCACCGCAAAAGTCTTTTTTTGCCTTGACTGAATGTAAAAATAATCTGTAGTAATAAGTATCTCCATGGACTTCGTTTAAAAATGAAGATTTCATTATTTATTACTATTGTTATCGATATTACAGATTAGCTATATATACGAAGATTTATTTAGTTAAGATATTTCTAATTGATTATCTGTTATATATTTTAGAGGTAATAACATCTCTAGCAAAGGCAATGATAATTAAAACATGATTTCTATTAATTATATAATTAAAATTACCATTTTCATACCATTTTTACTATTTGTACTATTTGTACTACTGCTTTATATAACCAAAGCACACCCAATTGGGAAAAAAACCAAATGAAATATATAAGTTTAAATTTCTACTTAATTATATAATTAAAATAAGAATATAAATTTTCGATAATTTTACCCCTGAGTGATTTTCGATAATTTTAACCCCAGGTGATTTTGATAATTTTAACCCCGGGCGATTTTCGATAATTTTAACCCCAGGTGATTTTTGATAATTTTAACACTGGGTGATTTTAAGTCCAGGTAATTAATAATTTTAACTCATACATATAAACTTTTCAATTAGCTTTTACTTTTTTTGTAAAATTTGTTTAATCAAATTTACTCGCCCAAGGTAATACAATGGAGCCCACTAATGAAACAAATTTACCCTTTCAATATTATCCCTTATACCCATTATTTGAAGAAAGTGTAATAGACAAAACTTTACTATATGGCTCAGAGAACAATAATAATATCGTCATATTTCTTTTGAATTTAGTAATGCGTTGTTCTTTTCTATTTTAACTGTTTACCTTGTCATGTCTTTTGGTTCTTTTTTTGTGCTATAATAGAAGACAAGTACCCTTTATTCAGGGAAGGCTGTATAAATAAAACTCATTTATACAGTTCCGAAACCAATAACATTATATGTTAGTATATTTAAGAATCGTTATGATTATACTTCTTTTATTCGTACTTATTGTTCCATTTACTCTTACCTTTATTTAAGATAAATGAATGTTCTTCATCCACAAAAGCCTTGACTTATCCACTTGGTTTTGAAAACACCAACACTGATGGTTTGTGTTTTTAATATATTCATTTGAATTATATTCTCGTTGGAACTCATAATTGATTTTTTGCACTATTATTAAAGACAATTATACCATTGAAGCTCAACCATATTTTGATTTCGAAAATGAGAATGTTATAAATAGTCATGAGAAAAGTGCGAATATTGACCATGATGAGATAAATAATGATACAGAAGATAAGTTAGATGTGTTAAAATTAACCAAAGATAAATCATTTGATATGTGGGAAATTGCAGAATCTTACTTTGAACAATATGAAAAACAAGAAGAATTTTCTTTCGCAAACGTAATCCTACAGATAAAAGCATAACACGTCATCGCACTTATGAATGTTCACACGGATGTACACATAAAGCTGAAAAGACTGTTTTAGCAGAAAATAGAAGAGATAGAGAATCATAAATGATTGATTGCCCTTGGCACATTAATTTATCCTTTCCTAAAATGGACAATAGTGTTCAAATAAATACTATTGTTAGTGAATATAACTACCTAATGAATCCACTTATTACAGAAATGGCTCCAAGATTTCATCACTTGACAAATGAAATATATGAAAAAATTAAGTTTTGGACAGTTGAAAGGAGATTGGGTGCGACAACGCAGTATAATCTACTTGTTGCATCATTTTCTGAAAAAAAAATTATTAACAGAAGGATCTGAGTAATGCCATACAACGTTATAAGAAAACAGCTAAAACCTCAAAAAAATGATGCCTGTCAAATGTTAGCTAATTTGTATTAGAAAAAAGAGGATGATCTATTATGGATAGTGAGGCCAAGAATTGACTTAGATGAAAGACGATTAATGGCATTATTTTGAATATCTCCCTCTCAAATACATGCTTATGAAAGGTTTCATGATGTTAGGAGAGCACCAGAAATCACCTGATTTCTATTTACTATAGAGTTTACTGAAAAGTCTATGGACATGTACAGATTACGTGATATTTCATCTTATGGACATGTACCGAAATAATAATTTTTATTTGATTTAAAAAATGAGTCGTTAAGGCTTTTCATCGGCAAATTTTATATATAGATATATGGGGGTGAGTCAGTAGAAAAGGGCCAAATTTATTAGATAAATTTGTCCCTTTTCTACTGACTCACCCCCATATATCGATTACTAACCGGTAAGATATATATCGATACCAATTACCCTTGCTGATTTCTATCAATAGTGATAGTAATCGATATATATCTGGTAGAGTTCTGGTAGTAATTGATATATATCTGATATAGATATTAATTGATATATATCTGATATGATATCAATTAATAATTATTATATTCACATAATCATGCTTTTTGAACATTTTACAGGTTTTCGCAATTTAATTATAAATTTTTTTTATTTATTATTATTATATAATATTTTAAATTATCATATGCGCGGATTTGTAGATCACCCTAAAATTTTTGACGCACCTAAATTTGACTAAAAGTAGATTGTTACACAATATAGGTGCGTCAAACAGTTGACATCCAATCATATGCGCAGATTTTTAAAACAGTATATACTGTATTTATAATTTATTTGCATTTAATTAAATTCGCAGCCGTAATTTACATATATTAACAGAACGTTTAACTGTAAGTTTCAAAACTAACTATAAACTAACTAGATACAGTATTCATAATTATATATTTAAGTTTTTTTTTATAATTCTAGTATTTTACTCAAATCGGCAATGACTCTTTATACCAACTCACGTGAAGTGATCTGTTTTATTAAAAACACAAGGCCGGACAAGCAGAAATAAGAATATCGACGATTGCACTAAAATTTTTCAAATTAAAACTACACCTTACAAACATGTAATTAAGTGGATTCCTTTTAATAGATTAGATAACGTTCAAAAGATTGGTGAAAGATTTGACTCAGTGTTTTCAACAACGTGGTAGGTGGCAAAGTGGTTATAGGTGAAGAGGGGAATGTTAGAGTAGTAGATGTAGTATTTTCGTGGTGATTTTAATAGTAGTAGTATATTGCAAAATCAATACATTAACAGAGATTTTAATACCTTATATTGCAGGTCTGTCCCCTCCTCGTGGTTGTATCGTCACTTATATTGGTCTTATCGTGTCAATGCTGAAATATGAAACAGATTTAGAAGATAGTGTTATCTTAAGTTGCCTTGAAAGTGTCACAGGTCGAATTTTAAAATTTCGGAGAGAAATTTTAAAATTCGACCTGCATATTGAAGACCCACCTCATTTTGGGATTGAGTATAACAAATATTAGTTATCCAAATTCGCTTTCTATGAAATGAACTTGTAGATATATTAATTGCCTGTAAAATAAGCTTGTCGTTTTTGAAGGAATAATGTGGGAAATAATATAAGAAAATTCTCACACATGTTATGAAATTATTTATTAACTATGTATAAATTAGAATTTAACTACTCATTTAAAAGAAATTTTAACGCTGTTTTTTTTTTTACATAATATTTATCCAAAAGTTTTAATTTTTTAAAGAATAATTTACGATCTTTGACTAGTAATAAATATTTAAAAAAAAACCTACACTAATTTATTATTCAAAAATATACTTTATTTAAAAATAATTGCCAAATTATAATCGCTAAACAATACCAAAAAATCCATATTATTTTACTAACAATCGCTATATAGATGCTTAAGAAATTATTCTAAATTGCATTAACTTTAACCCTAGATTTAAACTAATCTCAATAACAATAACTGTTAATATGAAATAAATTTGTAAATAGATTGTTCGTAAATCAACTTGTCTATGAACTAAATATTAGCAAAATAAGATGTCTACAAACCGATTGTCAATGTGCGAACTGCACTGCTAAAGATATACTTGGTGTACATTTTCTGTTTAACTTTAGTATTTGATATTTTACATTATTCTGATATACTTCTAAAAGTATATAAGGGAGCCTACTTTTATCACCTGATTTTCTAGGGGGGGGGGGGGACAAAAATTCATATGGGCTAATTTATAGAATTGCCAATAACTTTTGATATACTAATCTATTTTTGAATAATTTTATTACCAAAATGTTGGTCTCAATGAGACGGTTATAATGAATTCAAAATCATCAAAATCCAATTACAGGATCCCAAGATAATTAAGGTTTTGTATAATTTTATATTAACTTTTACTATGTAGACAATCAACGTATGGATTGGTTTTCATATATGAAAACCAATCCATACGTTGATTGTCTACATAGTAAAACCAATCCATACATTGATTGTCTATATAGTAAAAGTTAATAGTAAAATTATACAAAACTTAATTATCTTGGGATCCAGTGATTGGATTTTGATGATTTTGGATTCATTAGAACCGTCTCATCGAGGCCAACATTTTGGTGATAAAATTATTCAAAAATAGATTAGTATATCATAAGTTATTGGCAATTCCATAAATCAGCCCATATGTTTGGAAATTATATATAACACCTGATAATTTTCATATATCTAGGGGGGTAAGGGCTACTAATAAACTGAAATCAGGTGATAAAAGTAGGCACCCTAACTTTGTAAATGAATTTTTATTAACAAAAAAAATATAATATTTAAAATTTTAAAAAATAAATAATACTTGCAATTTTTATTGCTTATTACTAACTTTATTCTCTCTAAAAAACTTTATTAAATTTAAGATTGTATTTATTGGTTTTAAAATTGTGTTCATTGGTTTTATATAAGTTCTATTATTATTTTTAGGTGAGCAACGAATTTGACATGTGATCTGGGGTACAAATTTTATTTATACCCAATCAGCATGTGATTTTTTGCAGATCATCAACTATTTTGGGGACTATTTTAAGATCCAATTTTAAAAATCAGCGGATATGTATATAATATCGCTATTTAATATAAAATTTTATTTTTTTTATTATATATTATATTTTAAATATTACATATAAAGAGAGTGGTGATTTAGGGAACTTGTTAAGTTGTCACCCCCAAACGACAGGTCTAGAGTTCAAATCCCACTAGAGACGGTTTAGCAAAATAGGCCTACATTTATTCGACGATCAGTTGGGTACATTACCTGTAGTTCTTGGTTACCATCTTGAATGGGAGCTTTCGGGCGAAGTTGTGTTTCGTAATACAGACAAATCCAAGAAACTGGAATAATTGAAACCCGTTTGGCAAAACCCAAATAAGGAGATAGTGAAGATCTTTGACAATACTGTGGATATCAGAATTTGGGACCAAAGAACTGGACAAACACCTCAAGGCAAGTGGTCACCAACCTGGCCGCCGGAGAAGTACCAGAGAAAAAGGTCCTATACTGCGGAATTAGGAACCAAGGGAAATTAACCAAAAAGGCACCTAAAGCCGAGATACAACAACCCATTTGTGCTAACTGGTTTGGTGGTTTGGGAGGGATCAGTTATAGGACTAGTT
The DNA here is from genome assembly GCA_003550325.1 of Gigaspora rosea. NCBI lineage: Eukaryota > Fungi > Glomeromycota > Glomeromycetes > Diversisporales > Gigasporaceae > Gigaspora > Gigaspora rosea. The sequence goes on along the minus strand of QKWP01000506.1, from coordinate 211,444 downwards.
GATATAGGTATCGGGATCAGAATGTACCTTGCAAGGGCAAGGATACTGTGCAGTTCAATGGTTAGCCCTGACTGCTAGTGGTGGTCTCAGCCATTGCAAAGGTATTCAAAGCCTAATCTAGAAATGCGTGGGATATAGAAAGATTAGGGGTATGTACTACACCCTCACTAAGGTAATCTGGCAGTTGGAATACTACTAGATTACCTATAAAATTAGAGTGCAAGTAGTATGGCAAATGTCGATCTGGGTGGTCTTCAATTGAAGCAGTACGAGGTTATATGTAGGTGTGATTGGGGTAGGTGATACAGGACAGGGGACACCAGAGAGTTTAAATGGGTAATCTCCTAGTTAGGTTACAGGTACGGCATATAGTGTAGAACCTTCGGCAGACTACTCAAATAGGCAACCAAAAGTTGCACGTGTGACTATATGTACTCTCATTAACCAAGAATGTATTATCTAAAAAAAAAAACCTAATAAAAATCCGCTTGTATGCAACATTGCAAAAATAAAAAAATAAAAATAAAAAAATAAAAAAAAATATTACATATATTATATATTATTATAAAAAAAATGACAAAAAAAAATAAATCCAAAAAAAACGAAACAAAAAAAATTAAAACAAACAAAATAAACTATTATATTCTTTATATTTGCTCATATTCGCTTATATTCACTTATATTCGCTTATATTTGCTTATATTTGCTACTTCTTGCAAAGTGCCAAAAAGTTAGATTGTTTTCTTACAAAGTTCTGAAAAAAGTAAGGAATAAATAAAATAAAATAAAATAAAAAAAAATAAATAAAAAAAACAAACAAAAAACAAAAAACAAAACTGAAAAAATAACAAAAAAACAAAAACGAAAAAAAATAAACTATTATATTTCTCTTATATTCGCTTATATTCGATTATATTCGTTCATATTCGTGACTTCTTGCAAAGTACTAGAGATGTTAGAATTGGTGTTCTTGTAAAATGCCGGAAAAGTCAAGTCGTTTGCTTGCAAAGTTTCGAAGCATCATGAAATTTTATATATAGATATTAATTGATATATAACAGTTAATCGTTTTATATCGATTAAAAAATAACAATATATATCGATTAACTGGTTAAAATCGATATATATCTATAATCAATATATATTATTTTTTATATTATAATCGTTATATATCTATAAATCGATTATAATCGTAATTATTTGAAATGATATATAACGATTAACAGATCTTTAACGATTATATACCCATCATGAAAATTTTAACCCAAATCACCGGGTAAAAAAAAAAACAAACCAAAAAAAAAAAAAGTTCGGAATTTCTTAAGCCCATTTGATCCACAAGCTACCAAGGATTATAAAAATATATACCACAAAGTGTGCCAAAAAACTTAAAAAAAA
>QKWP01000506.1:100057-197104 GCA_003550325.1 Gigaspora rosea | reverse complement strand
TTTTTTTTTTTGTATTAAAGTTCCCGCTTTGGGTGAGAGTTTATTTAATCAAGCCTGTGAATCAAGGGCACCTCTTTGGGCGCACCCACAATTGAATTACATTGAATGAGAGTACAACTAGCCACACGTACAACTTTTGGTTGTCTAATTTAAGTAGTCCGCCCGAAGGTTCTACACTAGTTGCCATACCTACAACCCAACTAGGGGATTGCCTATGGTCCAAGCCATATGATAATTTTGTATAAAGCTTTTAATAAAATTAAGTATATAAAGTTATATTAAAATTTTGAGTCTGGATCTGAGTTATATCAGAGTTCTTCGGGGTCCTGGTTAGAGCATGCCATTTATTATGTAATATTTTTTACTTAGTAGCCTCTTTTACCCATGTATGATGTAATTATTTTATCTAATACTGATTGACTAATATAATATATAGACGTGATCACTATCTCTGACCATGTATCCATAGTAAAAATTATATAATAAATGGCATGCCCTTTACGTATATATATATATATTTTTTTTTTTAGGTAGCAAATGATACTTATCAGTTGGATATAGGCAAAGAGATGACTACGATCAATTCCAGACCTTGTTTTCTTTATTAATTAGTCATGTGTTGCATGATAATATTAGGGGAGTGACAAAAATTAGATGATTTTTTAGGGGAAAGGAGGGGTAAAAAAAGTTGAAATTATATATAAGAACCTGACTATATATATATTAAGGAAAAGGGAGGGGAGTAGGCCTCTGATAAAAAATAATTAGGTAATTAATGACACTGCCCTAAAAGGTAGTATAGAAAGTTGTTAGACATAGAGCTCTACAGACAATACCTCAATATATAATTGTGCTTGACGATGGGTCCCATTTATGTACTTGCCCTTGGCTTATTAACCGGGGCATTGTCTGTAGACACTTTTTTAAAATCATGTCTTATTCTCAAAACATATACTTTTCATATCATGCTTATTCCATGGCAATGGTATAGTAATAAAAAGACTAGTATCAAACAACAAATTCATTGTTCAATTCCAGTATATCAACTTGTTGAAAACAAGTTGAACCATCTTGCACTTCAGCCACTATCATTTAACCATTTGGAAAATATTAGAGAAACAGTTTATGTTGAATATAAGTGAAGTCCTAAACAGAAGTATGGTCTCGAGATGGGCTATGCTAAAAAAGCTCTTAACTATGCAATTTGAGCAGATAATGTTGCTGAATTTGGTAATTACCTAGAAAAGTTTATTGAAAGGACGAAAGCTAAAATAGATAAAAAGAGTTCTGAAAATATAATCATTGGCGATTCAATATATGTAAAGCACAAAGGGCGTCGATCTAAGCATTATAGATTAGAAGGTGAAGATTTACCAAGAAAAAAGAAATTATGAAATATTTAAGATACAAGTAGCATTGCTAAAAGTTCTACAGGTTCTAGTAATACAAAAAGTGTGAGACATTGCCAAAAATGCAGACAATCAGATCATTATATACCGCGCTGTCCAAATTAGTACAAATAATGATAATTGCACTACATATAAATATGTAACATATAATACATATAGAATGCGGTGTTTGGAAATTACTAGTTTGCATTTAGCTATTCATGTAACTAGCAAATATTGCAATCATATGAAATTAAAAAAATTCTTTAATAGTACAGGCACAATATTCACATGCAAATAAGCATCATTTACTCCAATACTAACTCTAATTTTAGCCCAGGCTATTGCTGTTTATAAATTATATACCTGTAGCTTTTCTCAAAGTTTAATTGTTATACAGTATGGGCATAATACAAAGGCGAGTATCAAATACAGTAGAAGCTATACTATGCTAATTCTGTTATTAGTATAGTATATACCGCGAACTTCTATTTATACCGGTACTGTTTACGTACTAAAAATAATAGAATAGAACCTAAGAAATAGTTACATTATTGATGCAGATCTTATTTAATTAGGGTTAGAGATAGTTTGTTTACTATTTTAGATAGCAATCTGCATCAATAATGTAACAACTTTTGCAAGTTTTTATCGCAGTAGACCGGATAAATTACTATGTCACACAATAGCAGGTTCTACCCAGATACAATCACTATATCGCAGGTTTCACCTGTCATAAAATAATGTCGCAGCTAATGCTGAAAACGGCTGATGCTAAAATTTGGAATTTCGATTTGAAACTATAAGCCCTGCTAAAATCCACAAATACTCTTTAAATATTAAATCTACTCCAAAACCTCACTCTAACCCTATAAGACAAAAACAAAAAAATCACCACAAAAAAATTTTAAAATTTCATATCAAAGTAGGTCAAATTTCAGCATCAGCCGTTTTCAGCATCAGCTGCGGCAAATAATTTTATCAACAGCTTATTTAGCATAATTGATTAGGGGCGTGCCATTTATTACGTAATATTTTTTACTTAGTAGCCACCTCTACCCATGTATGGTGTGATCATTTTATCTAATTCTGATTGATTAATATAATATATAGACGTGATCACTACCTCTGACCATATATCTATAGTAAAAATTACGTAATAAATGGCATGCCCCTTAGATGCCAAATAAGCTATTGAGAAGTACTTTTTTAATATTTAACTTGTTTTGGCTTGATTATGCTATACATTTATATTAAAATTCTAATCAATAATATATAGGAGGTGTCAGTAGAAACCAGACAAATTGTTTATAAGTAAATTTTTTTTAGACTTTAAATTAAAATATCTCAACAACTATTAAACCAAACATGATAAAAATTTTTTTATTTTAATTCTATTTAGTTATAGAATTAAAATAAAAATAAATTTATCAAGTTTGGTTTAATAGTTGTTGAGATATTTTAATTTAAAGTTTTAAAAAAACTTACTAAAAACAATGTGCCTGGTTTCTACTGACACCCCCCATATTTTATAATTTATTGTTATTATTTAATATTATTGGTTAATATAAAATCACGTGATGAGGTGATTTCACCCAGGGGCAAGTTAACAATATTCTAGAATTTATATGTATTAATAATTAGGACTGATCTAATAAATAAATTTTCAGATATTTAAATATATAATTTATACTAATTGAATATTTAAATGAGAATTGCTAATCTTAATCAGGGGAATTTTTCTGTTACACAAGCACAAATTGACCAATAAAATTATAAAAACAATTTCATATTTATTATTATTTATATTAAAATATATATTTATTTCATATTTATTTATATTATGTGCAAAACTGCTTCTAAATGTATTAATCTTTCCTTTTACCTAATACTAGTCTAACCCCAATTCCGCATTATCCTTACCCTAACCCTCAACCCCATACTACAGTCTAACCCCGCAATAGTCACATCCGAAATAGGCACATTTTCTTGAAATTTATATACCAATCAGTTGCAGTAATATAAAATTAACTCTCGCTATAATCACATGATGTGACTATTATTATGTTTTTCTCGCTATAGTCACGTCAAGTTTCTGCCAGACAGTGTGACTATAGCGGGGTTAGACTGTAATTCCATGCTATCCTAACCCAAATTCCTATTACTACATTACCTATAGAACATTTGCACTTGGCTCATACATTCGGCATCAAGTATCTAATAGTTTTTATTAACAAAATAGACACCGTTAATCCAACTCTCTCAAGTTAGCAGAAATGGAAATGTGTAATTTATTAACTAGATACGGATTTGATGGACAAAAAACTCCTAGTTTGTTTTCAGAAATAGAAAAAAATAAAACTAAACTAGAACAGCTGGTTAATGCTACTAAAGAAATTAAATAACAACCTAACTTCACTACTAACCTATGCAATCTTCTAATTCTATTTTAACTCTATAAATGGCTTGGGCTTTGTAGCAGTTTTACTAGTCAAATCAGCACAGGATTTGGTACGAGTAATGAACGTAAATTCACATGCCACCGCGATAATGATGTGGATTAGCTATTAAAACATAAATTTATATAAGTAAAATGAACAAGCTAATTGTATATGAGCAAAATTTTGTAAGAAATGTTTTTTGTTAAGAAACACAAGGTAGTTTTATTAGTGAATAATGCTCTTTTTTTGAAAAAATCTTTTGCTCTCCATGAAACGAGCCAATATGCATCAAAGTTATATAGATCAAAACCCCCTCCCAAAGCTTAATATAATAAAAACTGATCCTAAATCTAACGTACGAGCCAACATAAATAATGACATATACATTTAATCTGAACGCGCTATTTCACATGATGTGATATTACGTACCACTACTGTACCACCCTTTGCCGTAATGTTTGTGCATTTTTACTGTGCATTCTGTAAAATGTTTCTGTGTGCACTACAAAATCTGTGCCATTTGAGCACTATCAAATTTAAATTAAATTCACATAAAATTATATATAAAACCAATTTTGAGTATATTTTAGATCTATTATTTAAATTCTTTAACCAATCTGAGTAAAAATCTCTGATTTGAAAATCAGAATTTATTTTAATTGAAAAATCAATTCAAATGATTAGATTTAGAATCAAACCACTACTTTTAGCTAATTCTAAATTTAATTAGTAGATATTTTTAAATTATAAATTATTAAAAATATATAGTGATATAGAGAAATGTTTTGGTTGTCACTTTTCCAAGTGGTAGGTTTTAAAATTAAATCCTACTGGCAATGATTTTTGAATTACTAGATTGTATTATGATAACTATTGTTTATCGATCGGTTAGGTATATTACCTGTAACCTTGGTATTACTATCTGAATAAAAGCTATTAGTTGAAATTTGTACTATGGTACAAACAAATTCAAAAAACCAGAATAATGGAAATCTATTTGGCAAGTCCTGAATAAGAAGGTAATTCTATCTAAAAATTGGAAAGCCAAGAGTTGTACTAGAAAAAAAGCCAAAAAAAGTGGATCTATAATAGTATTGTTGACCTATAAAAAATTACACAAAAACGGGCATACCTCTCGATCCAGTAATTAGAATTCGATGAAACAACCACCATTCGACTCAGCTCGATGAGACGGTTCGAATGAGCTATAGATCATCCCTGTACGACCATTGGTTACCAAGATCGGAACCAATAGATGATCAAGTATCGGATCTACAATTTGATTGGCTAGGCGATCTACTGCGCGCCAAAACGCATATATGGCATTTATAAAACATGTCATATTTATAGCATATATACTCTATATTTTATTTATAACACATATATCATTTATTTCATATATTACATTTATATCATTTATACTATCTATTTTATTAGTAATAGATATAGCATTTATTGCACATGTAATAGATATAGTCCGTTACATTTGTGAAAAACAAAAATGTATAAAAGCGGCCGATGTGGACCCCAAGTTCAATATCGAGTCTTCATACTCTTTCACTAATAAAAACAACTATTAACTACACAAATTAAACAATTATTAGTATCCTCATATACTTCTAATTGTAGCCTCTTTCGTAATTGCAAATTGCCTTAAATCTTCTTTGTTAAGTTTTATTAAAAAACGCCTTCCGACTTAGATATATCACAGTAACAAAGTGAGGTTACACAAAGTGTTCACTGTCTAAGATCGCTCTAGTTACCTAATATCTTTGAAGAAGTGGATATAGGATAACAGTATCTAAAGTCAAGACAACTCAACTCTACCAGACCAACTGAATTGATTTGGTTAAATGAGATACTAGAAATAAATCTTATAAAGACATAATAAATACAAAAGATCTAACCAAAAAGAGGTTGTATATGAAGAGCTATATGGGCATTCATAAATAATGTTATACAAGAGGGAGTCAAATGAAATATAACATTTTTTCTGATAAGTAGAAGGAAATCAAAAAAATATAACGTAATTTTTTAAAAAAAATTGTCTAAAATCTGATCCAGTTGTCCAAATTTAATGATTTTGGTACTTTTTAACTCATCTCGGATAAGAGAAGTCAAATGGTACCAATTTTATTTCATTTGGATCACTGGATCAGAAGTTATTGACAAAATACTATTGGTTATATTTTTTTTATAAAATTACTATATAACCAATAGTTTTTTGTGAATATCTTGCAATTCAGTGATCCAAATAACATGATTTTGGTATTATTGGATTTGTCTTACTGAGGTGAGTCAAATAGCACTTAAATTATCTAAATTAAATTCTAAGTCACAAGATATTCAAGTTTTTGTAAAATTTTATATATAAACATACAGATTTTGAAAAAATTTTTTATATAATCTAGGGGTCAAGCACTACTATATAAGATATATAATGTTATTTATGTAGAGGTCTAACTCGATGAATAATATTTACTAAATATTTACTAAATATTCAATATTTGAATATATAATTTTTCACTAAATGAATATTCAAATATTTAAAATTTCGCTGAATATATTTATTAAATATTCATTGAATATATATATATAGGGAATGCCTATTTTCACCATGGTATTTTGTTATTTCTACTATAGTTACACAAAAAGTTTATATTTTTAGATTTAATATAATGATTTTAACTAATTTTCACCCTAGGTGATATCACCTATGTCGGGTGAAAATTATCATTGTTTATATGATTAAGCCGGTTACACTAAGCTGGTTACACAAATCAGATCTACTATAAGTATTTTTATTTTTTTATTTTTTTTTACCGTGGTTGCTTTTTAGTCTTTTTTTGGCTAGTATAGTAGTATTAACTTTCTCTCTTTTTCTTTTTTTTTGGATTTTAGATAACGCTTTTTGTTGAGTTCTTTTCGGTATCGTTGCTTTGGTGTCGACGTTTTGGTGTTTTACGTTTAATAACAGTCTTTTTTTTTGTTTTTCAAGTAATAGAATTTCGTCCTTTCTAGTGTCGTCGTTACTGGTGTCGTCGTTAGGGGTGTTATAGTTGGAGTCGTCGTCGGTTGCCGTGTAGTGAATTTGTCACTTTTGGTATTGTGTTGTCCGTCACCATTATTGGATGTTGGGTTTGCACCATTTTGCTCTGTCGCTAGTTCTTTTGTTGAAATTAGCACTGCATTTCACTGTAGTTGGCATAAATGCATTGCTGTGTCGTTTTTGCTGGTTCTACTGTGTGAACATTTCGGCTTCAGAAATTTCAGGAGTGTATGGGCTTTGTCATTTCAGATTTTGAACACGTTCACTAACACTTCTTTTTTTTTCCAAGTATTTTCAAGGGTATCTTTAGTTTCTCATTTCGGTTCTTATTTTGGTTTGTTGTTTTGGCTTGTTGGAGTATTTACAGTTGCTAATGTTTTTTACGCGTTTGCTAATACTTCTTTTTTTTCCAAGTATTTTCAAAGCATCTCGTTTCAGTTCTTGGGTATTCAGGAATGCATGTGGTTTTTTTGGTTTATTGCTTTTGCTTGTTAGCGTATTTACATTAGCTAACGCTTTTACACGTTTGCTAATACTTTTTTTTTCAGGGCATCTTTAGTTTCTCGTTTCATGTTATTGGTTTGTTGTTTTAGTGTTTAAGTAGTTTAAGTAGCTACCGTTTTTTCTAATCAATGACATAAGCAACTTCGAGCTAAACTGCTCTTTAGCATCGTAGTGTCGTTGTTAGTGAGTGGTAAAATAATTTCATTGTTGAGGTTCGTTTGTGGTGAAATACTCTCGTCGTCATTATTGGAATCGCAAAATATTATCGTCGTTGTTGGTGGTAGAATTTGTTGTAGTTAGGGTTAGGGTGTTTTCGATAATGCACTCTGGATTTGTCATTTTTTTTGTAGTTAGAGTTAGGGTGTTTTCAATAATGTGCTCTGGATTAGTCATTTTCATTGTAGTTAGGGTTAGGGTGTTTTCAGGACTCCGGACATCTCTCATATAGGTCATAACTGGATTTTGGCCAATTTTGACCTAATTTGCTGAAAACGACAAAATCTATTTATTTAAATAACTTTTAATCCAGTGATCAGAATTGAATGAACTTTTTTTTTGTTAGATGCGCCTCACTGAGAGCTTTATTTTAAAAAAAATTCATTCAAATTGGACTACTGGATGCCAAGATAATTGCCAAAAACTAATTTTTTGCTTTTCAAATTTCGGAGGTTTTTGCTGAAATGCGTAACGTATGACCTCTGTACTACATGTCCGGGGTCCTGTGTTTTCGATTATGTGCTCTTTTTGTTAGTATTGGTTAGGATTAGGGAGTTTTTGTTAAAGTAGTGTTTATTAAATCAGGTTTATTAATAGGTAATATGCCGTGAAATAATATAATCGTTGTACATATTGCGCAAGTGTAATAAATTTCATATATTTCATATATTTAAACTTCAAATCATGTAATATCAGTTACTATTTATCTCGTTATACATATATTGATCTTTTGTGTCCATCCGTGCTTCGATCCGGCGTCTGAGTCCGTTTCCGCCCCAATTTCCAAACCGATTTCCGAACTAGGTGATATCATCTAGGGTGCAAGTTAGCAACAGTCTAATATAATATTGTATATTATAATTTTAACTCTAAAACTAATAAGTAAACCTTCTTTAGCTATTAATTAAAAGTTGTAGAGCTCATTTTTCTGATTCTAATAGTAATTAAATCATCAAAATTGGCCCAGTGGATTCCAAGATACTTGAGATCAAAAAAGAAAACATAAGGATCAGCAAATTCACTATTACACAATAAATTATTTTTCTTTTAATATGTATGAACCCAAACTTGGTTCAAAAAACCAGATTTTGGTTCAATTAACCCAACTTGATTAGGTTAGGGCCATGTTATTAATCACCTAATTATTTTTTATCAAAAGCCTATCCCACTCTTTCTTTTTTAATATATAAATAGTCAGGTTCCTTATATATAATTTCACTTTTTTTTACCACTCTCCCTCTTACCAAATAAGACTTGTATAATATTACACAATATTAGCAATATGTAACTAAAAATTATTTTTGCGAAAACAATGCAATGGGCCTTTGTGTAATATAAGTGCATATATTGTATAACTAGTATGTACTGTAATTGGATATTGCTAACAAACATTGCTACTACACTTTAGACAATTAGTTTTTAGGATTAGAGTTAGCAAAAAATATTTTTGTGAAAACAATGCACTAGGTTTTTGTGTAATATAAGTGCATATATTGTATAACCAGTATATGTACTGTGATTGAATAGACATTGCTGCTATGCTTCGAACAATTAGTTTTTAGAGTTAGAGTTAGGGTTATTGTTAAAATTAAAGTTAGAAATAGAATTATTTTGAATGCTAAAAATAGAAATTTTTGTATAACTATAGTAGAAATCAAAATACTATAGTAAAAATAGTAACTCCCTATATAACTTATATAATTTTATAATTTTATTTTATTTTTAATAATTTATTTGCAATTTTATTGGCTAATTTAAATAAGATAGTTATATAAATTAAAATATATTTAATATTCAATGAATATTCAGTAAATATTCAAATATTGTTTAAAATTTTTAAACGAATATTTAAATAATAAAATATTGAACAAATGAATATTCGAATACTTATTTTTTTGAACAAGTCAGACTTCTATATTTATAAATGCTCTTTATGTGTTAAGACCCAACAGAGGCCTGGGCATACCTATATAGTAGCTTTTTTTGAAAGGTATTATAAAAAGATCTAAATCATCAAATATTAGAAATATAGCTAGTGTAAGTATATAAAATAGATAATTGTCAAGAAAGATATTATTCAACTATACTTAGCTAAAAATAGCAATATGAAACTTGTCTGGATACTTTATCACTATAGAGAAAAGTACAGTTGTTTGCATTTTACCAAATTTAATTCAAAATTTATATAACAATAGAACAAATTAGTTAGATTGTAAATATGATGAACAGGGTTATTAAAATATATGAAATACCAACTCAAGTTTGAATCTTCTTTTACTTACAAAACAACACTTATTTCTATTAGAAAAATAATACCAGAAATACATTACAGAGTCTTTTTTCATGAATAGTGGATCACAATTGAAAAAGATTCAAATAATCAAGCAACAATGCTTTGTCTGATAAAAATAGGCATAAAAATACTTGTAGAACTTAATGGGCATGAGTTTTTTATTAATATTTTAGAACCAAATATTGAAGATTTTCTAAGACCAATATATCAAGCACCTTGCAGTTTAGCATATAGTAAAATATATATGTCCTCTTAAACTACTATAACTTCGTTATTTCAGCAATTATTTGGTACAAAAACAGTTTTTCAGACTACTTGTATAGGATTTAGTCAATCAGATATTGTAAAACAATTATTAGAAGATATTAATTTTAACCTTTTGAGTTTTATTTAGATCAATTACAAATAGTAGTTTTTGAAATTGGTGTATTAAAAAATCAAGATTGGAACTATGTTGAAACTGAATACCAATTATCACTTGTTAATAATAAAGGAAAAACCATTTTTTATATGGTTAAAGTTTTATTTCTAAAAATGTAATCTTACAACTATAAAGAAAACAATTGTTAATAGGACAACACTAACAGACATTTGGTTAAAAATAAATTATAAGCCCAAATTTTTTTTTTTTTTTTTTTTTTTTACTTTAGAGGCCGGGTACTATGGCCGGGATTTTATTATGAGTTATTAGGACGTAATATTTATTACATGAATGAGGATACAACTAGCCACACGTGCACTTTTGGTGCCTAATTTAAGTAGTTTGCCCAAAGGTTCTACACTAGCTGCCATACCTACAACCCAACTACGGGAATTGCCTATTTAAACCCTCTGGTTCACGCTTTTCCTATTACTACCCGTTACACTGCACAAGCGCAGATATTAAGGGGCCCCAACTCTTTTAGATAAATCATCAGCCTAAGGGCTACTTTACCCTCACACCAACTGCCTACCGTTATCTTCTGTGTCCCATTCCACTTCGGATACGGATTTAGCGACAAAGCCGCCTGCCCTTATTAGGTTCATTCCGATCCCGGCCACCCACCTTCTTTTGGTAGTGCCGTTGTAGATCTTCACTATTACCTCCTAATTCGGGACTTGCCAAACGGGTTTCCATTTCTCCGGTTCCCTGGATTTTACGGTGTAATGATAACACCATTGCGCCGTAGCTCCCATTCAAGATGTTGGAACCAAGGTAACAGGTTTTTACAACCCAACCGATCTGAGCCACATGGTTACCGAACACAGGCCTATTGTTCAAAGAATTATAAGCCCAAATTTAATGCTAATAATTTGTTTGGTACTAATAATTCATATACACAAAGATTAATAAATAAATTATGAGCTACATCATGCACATTAAAAAAATGGAAAAATGAAATTTTACTAAAACAAATTTTTTAATACTATTTAAAAAATGAACAAAGTCAGATATCAATTGGATAGGATCTATTTAAAATTGGAAAGATCATATAATTGAATTATAAACTTCTTTAACACAATTATATGAACCTAAATATCAAATAAATTTACAAGAAGTTTGTGCTTGGAAATCAATACTTCAGCATATAGGTTGTACAAAAATTATACTCTATAACAAAAACCAATCTAAGCTAAGTTGAATAAAAAATAAAATAAAAATACAGAAATATATGCGGTAGTTAGCATTTAGGGTTTATTAAGATTTTATATTTTGTTATACAGTAACTCATTAAAGTTCAATATAAATAACTTGAAATTTCAATTTGTAATATTTCACTCTAACTAAATCTATCCAATAATATAAACCAAATATGAGTTTAATATTCACAAAATAATGTATAAGAGCTGCTAAGAGAAATAAAACTTTAGGCTTACTTTTCAAAAAGCAGAATCTGATATATGGAGTTCTTGTAAAAAGGACAGAAACTGCACCAAAAATGAAAATTGAGTTTTTATTGGATTTGGGTAAATTTCGATGTGATTAACATTTTTCAATTATAAATTAATGTCGATTTGTATAATAAACAGTCGAGATAATGTAAAAAAAAGTTGCACAAAGCTGTGCACATCAAAAGATACCTAGTAATTACCTGTTACTTTTAACCAATCAAACCCGTAAAATTTTGATTAATTCAGATTAGTCCAAAAATCAAAACAAGTGATTAAACTCAATTATTTCAAAATGAGATATATTCGAGTTTTCGCACTTTCTATTGCAAACACTCCATATAGTAAATAATAAACTTGAAAGTCTGAAGTCTTATTTTCTTCTGGCAACAATATAGATCATAAAAAAGCTAACCATATACTTCAAAGCAATTAAGATTTTCAAGCTTTTTTGGTTTTTTTTTTTGAAATTCAATCTACATTGTTAAAAAAAAATTTATTTTAAAAATTCAAAACTCAATATATTATAAATAGACAATTTATTTCAATTTATATTCACTTGTATAAATCTGCTATTCTCTTTTCATTTTATTTATTTATATTAAATTTTTATATTAGAAATGTTTTGATTAAAGATTGAAATGTGAAATATAAAAAAAAATAATACTTATATTTATATCAAATTTGCAAATTCCAAATTGCTCTTATACTGTATATGTGAATTTTGACTAAATATTTACTTATACTATCATAGTTTGAATTCTGAACAAGATCAATAAATTCAAATAAAGATCGTGAATATTACAAACCTTGTATAATCTTGGTTTTTTTTGTTTAACACCAACAAAATTTCATAATCAAATAAAAATTTTTTGAAACTGTTTTTAAAAATCATTGGATGCAAAAAACGTATTTTGTCCATTATTACAGATAAATTTTTATATGATGAAATTAAGAGAAATTTGAATGTTAGTATTAGTTTTTACTTATAATTCAAATAATCAAGTATTTACAAATTTTATTTTTTGTTAGATTAGAGTAGAAACATTTATCACCTAATTTTTTAGAGGTGTCAGAGAAATTATCAGTGCTATATAATATAGTTTTATTAGCCAATCAAAATTGCCCAAAATAACTATATAAAATTTTTAATAATAATAATTAAAAATATTAAAAATTTATATTATATTAATCTCTGAAAATGATTTGCACTAAATAAACTTGTTTAGCATCCAAAAATATATCAAATCGGCATAATTATTTTTATTTTACTTGAATTTTAGATATTAGATGCATAATTTTTGATTTTTGTTCAAAAAAATCAAATTTAAGCCAAATTTCAAGTAAAATAAAAAAGATTCTGATGATTTAATATATTTTTAGGTGCTAAACAAGTTTACATAGTACATAAAGTTAGAATTAATTAGTAAAATTTTGTGAATTACAAGATTTTATAGAATTTTATTAATAAAATTTTATAAAATCTTATAATTTGCAAATTTTTATTAATAATTTCTAACTTTATGCACTAAATAAACTTGTTTAGCATCCAAAAATACATCAAGTTGGTATAATTATTTTTATTTTACTTGAATTTTAGATATTAGATGCATAATTTTTGATTTTTAATTTTTGATCAAAAAAGTCAAATTTAAGCATCTTTTTTCCAAATTTCAAGTAAAATAAAAATAATTATGCTGGTTTGATTTATTTTTAGATGCTAAATAAGTTTACTTAGTACATAAAGTTAGAATTTATTAATAATTTTTTTTATTTTACTTGAAATTTGAAAAAAAGATGCTTAAATTTGACTTTTTTGATTAAAAATCAAAAATTATGCATCTAATATCTAAAATTCAAGTAAAATAAAAATAATTATGCTGATTTGATGTATATTTGGATCTATACAAGGTTACTTAGTGCATAAAGTTAGAATTATTTAATAAAAATTTGTGAATTATAAGATTTTATAGAATTTTATTAATAAAATTTTATAAAATCTTATGATTAACAAAATTTTACTAATTAATTTTAACTTTATACATTAAATAAACTTGTTTAGCGCCAAAATATACATATAAACATATTCTAACTAATACTAGCCTGCAGACTTTGGACCAAATCTGGACCAAACTCAGACTTGACTAAGTTTGGTTTGGGTCCAGTTTGTATATATTATTAGCTTGAATTTGATTGGCTAGTTGGGTATCAGGGCGTGCACTTATTTGTGCGAGTGATACAAATCCAAAAAGAGAAATTAGCCAATCAGAGAACATAAAATGTGATGATCCTGGATCAGCCCGACACGTGAGCAAAGCGAAGAAAAACACAAAAAAAATCGTAAAAATAGAGAAAATACAAGAAAACAAGTGTATAAACCTATCTTGGTGCACTAATTAAAAATGATGGGAATGAAATTTTATATATAATAGGCATCACTCTAATCCTATAGCTTCTAACATTAAGACTAGGGTTGCTAGTGCAGAGTACTTGGTGACACCAATGGTGCACTAATCTGGATGGTGCACCTGGCGTGCCAAACACAGGTATGGTGCAGGGTGGCAAGTCAATCAGATTTAACGCCCTCCAATCTTTATTTTATAATTGGACATTGGGAATTTTATTTATTGGCGATCTTACTCGTGACGCACCACATTTCCTTTTAGACTAAAACGGAAATATTCGTAGAAAATTTTTTAATTATCTAAGATGTGCTATATAAATTGTGCGCGCGGATTATCAGATCTAAGCATGGCCCCAAATTTTTTATCATATTTGGGTTGTATTTATAATATTTTATATATTACGTTGGTATATATTTGTAACAAAGATTTTATATGAAAATCCGGTCTGTTATATTAATTTAAGTGTTAATTTCTAGTAGATTTTGATTTTTTTTTAGCTACAAAACTTTTTTATTTATTGTTCTTGTTTATTTAATAATTTATTATATTAATTATTTAGATTGTTTAAGATGGTATTTGTGCTAAAAAAGGAAAAATAAGAGCCTACATCGTGGTAAATTTGTCCAATAAGTAATTTTTTTTTGGATCTTATAAAAATCTTCTTGCGTTTGATGGAATCTTTGAACAAAACAGTGCCAGGGTGACCTCAAACTTCGTAAAATCGATTTGTTGGGTTAACAAAAAGTCAACAGATCGAAAAGGCAACGTAAGCAGGAACACCAACTGGGTAGGAAACTGGTTCGCATCAATGTCGCATTGTAGTAAATATAATATAAAAAGAAACGGGATTGAGAGCAAAAGCCTCATTGCATTCGGTGAACACATTCCAGGCTTTGCACCTGATCCCATCCACCCCAGTGAATCCTGCTATTTTCGCAGTAAAATTCTTTGTAACTATAGCCGGCCTGCTTTATGCAGGTAGAAAACCACCAGCTGATGCTAAACATCACAAATTCACCTACTAAAAAATCCTGATTAATAGCGAAACCACTGGGTAATGCTTCGCATCGCTAATTTAAATTATATATTGATAGCACTGATATATGTTGCTAATATCAATAAAGCATTTTTAATAAATTTAATTTTTTGGCTGGTGTGCATCCAATATTTACTGTGTGTAGTTTTTTCGATTAATGTAATCAACAATTTGATTAAATCAACAATTGGATCATTTTTTACAGAGATGTTCTATGCATATTGGTTACTTTAATTAATACATTACTGATAATAATATGTATAATATAATTTATTAATAACGACAATAAAAAATTATGCATTTTATTAATAACGATAATAATAATTATTATTATTATTAATCACATTGATATCTGCATTGATCTTTGATATTTATGAAGATAATTAATTCTTTATTGTTACATGCTTTTTTTATTCATTATATTCGAATCGATCTTTATCACATATTTTCTTCAACACTTTATTGATTCGCAAGGACATGGCGTGAAATTCGTTATCAAAAATTCTGAAATTCAAGCTAATACCTTTAAGGTTCTTTGTATTGGCATATCAGAAGAGCTGCACATGCCTAATCAAAATAGGAATAATTTGAAGATGCAATTTTGTTATGTTAAAAATTTTACGAAACAATCTGTACTACCCACCATACTGAGCATGCCGGTCATGAAAAAACCTGGAAAAAGGTAAACCTATGTTAATTTTTTTTTTAAAAAAAAAAATTGTGGTAATTATCTTCTGACACCCGCCCAGATTCCTGCTGTTGCCGAAAAACAAATGCAAAAACTATTAAACATGTATGAATATTCGAATGTATTCTTTTAATGCATAAAAATTTAGCTAGCATTTACGATCATATATTGATTTTTTTTTTCACTTAGGCAGTTTCGCCAGTATTTTATTAAGATACTAAGTATATCACTACATAATACACTTGTTTACTCCTAATTTGCAAATCTGACATTACCCGGCTGCCATAAAAGGTGCCCAAGTACAACCTGCCGCACTAATTTGAAGACGAGTCTAAAAACTAGAGGCTATGTTAAACTAGCCTAAGTGCCACACCATAATGACTTCTTCTCTCCTTTATATTCCTTTAACTAACAAGGAATTTACTAAGGACAAAATAAGGAGAGGGGTAAATATAAAAAAATATCAAACCAAGAAAACGAGAGATACAAAAAGAAAAACAAACAAAAAAGAAAAAAAGAAAGAGGAAAACAAAAAAGAAAAAAAACCATATGGTAAAGCACGAAGGCTAGTCTAACGAAAAAGAAACAAAAACCAATGGATAAAAGAAAAGGGAAAACACTATTATAACCCGTAGTAGGTTGAATAAAAATTATATAACAAATGCAACTATTGTATATCTCTACTTTAAAGATATGCCTTAATTAATATCTTCTTCCGACTATATGACCAACCTCGAATATCCCTATACCATATCGATTGAGTACGTCGTATGGAGTAGCACCGAAACCGTATTCGTAAACAAACACGTCACGTGGTTGCATTCTACTGGGTCCGTCCGAATTTGGAAAAGTAAACAGCCAATCTTTTGAAGGGGGTAAACCAAATTTACACTTTTTATCGAAAATTTTGGAAGAAAGGCAGGAAGGCGAAAAAGATGATACAAAGATATCACTTGTAAGAAATCTACAGGAGAGTGTTGTTGGAAAACTCATTTTTTTGCTGTTTCCCATTATATAGTCACAGGTTACTTCGTTGACGGAGTGGATGATAACTCCACCAAAATTTTTTGTACAAGGGCGCCACCTCCTGCCAGTTATCTTGTACCAAAACGCTTTTGGCTTGCATGCCGAATATATCAAAGGAGTCCCTAGATATCGCAATAGTTAACTTTTGTAGAAACCGTAGGTCCTGTGTACTTCTACTCATGCTCCAACAAAAAACTTTTTGTTTTCTTCTGTCGGAAATTTGGTCCAAGTGATTGTCAGAAAAGTTATTTTCAAATTGATCATATATTGATTTATTTTTATTATCTTTTTATTTATTTATATATTAATTTTTTAATTTTTTAATTATTATTATTAGGATTAATCATTTTGTAACCGTAGGTTACTATAACCCGTAACTAAGATTAGGTGTAACATGATTATCAAAACAACTTTTCTATAAGAATAAACTCGTGCAATTAAGGAGTTAAAGAAGGTTATAGTATTTCAAAATTTAGCAAGGAATTTTTTTTGTTACAATCTGAAAGGTAGTTTCCTATATGAAATTTTATGTTAGAAGCAATTTTTGGCAAAAACGAACGTTTGTTTTGACTCTTCCCAAATGTGTAACATTACACCAGATCTTAGAATTCAATTGGTTGATTGGGATGCAGTTACAGTAACCGCGGTTACAAATTTATTATTATTATTATTATTATGTTTATTATTTCTAACTTTTTTTTGCTTGCTTTTTTTTTTACTAATTGTTAAATGGATACCAACTCTAAAATGATAATTCAGAATCGACGTAAATTCAGAAATGATGCGAAAAAGAATACATAAACTACTTTTTATCATTATTAACAGATCGTTTTAAGATTCAAATTGTGTTTATTAATTCAATTTTATTTAGTTTTTTTTTTTATTTAATATTTATTTAATGTATCAAGTTCAATTGGTCTTGATAAACTCACAAATAATTATTCCACAGAAAACTAAATTTGAAGAGAATTAATTTCAGGCAAGGTTATTTTGCAGCCATAGGTTAGTTTCATAGGAGTTATTTTATCAACAGCTAATTTCTCAGACAAGTTAATTCTAGTCATTGTGTTAGAGTTAAGTTTAGGTTTAAAATTGATGCAATTTAAAAAAAATTGGCAGAATATATTGAATTAATGGTTTGTGAGGTTAATATTTTTTAATATGGTGCACCACTAGGTGCACCTATGCACCAAAAATTTTGATGGTGCACCGTTGGTGCACCATTAAATTTATATGCTTACCAGCAACCCTACCCAGGATCCCGAAATATACATAGATAGGTCAGGTATGAGTTTGCTTATTTTTGAGGTTTTTTATGCAGATCTTTCTATTTATAGTAATTTTTTTGCTTATTTTTGAAGTTTTTTATGCAGATCTTTCTTTTTTAGTAACCCTATAATTGACCTGACCTATCTATATATATTTCGGGGTCCTGATGCCTCCATATCAATATTTATAATAATAATTTCATAAAATTCTAACTCGCTATTATCTCTCTAACTTTACTCATTAGGATCCAAATTTTCTTTCCCTATAATTCAAATTTTATAATTAATTTGATATAAGCAACTTAATATTACAAAATATCTATAATACTAAAACACTTACCCAATCATTTTTTTAATATTTCAATCTTACGATTTAATAATTCTTTTTCTTTCTCTAAATGATCTAAATACTCCAGTATCTTCAATCTCTCTTCTCTTAAAGCATTAAAGTTTGCACGCAGTTCATTAAATGCTTGTTGTACTTTTACACACATTCCTAGTATTTGAATAAAATCTGATTCCAAAAAATTCTGCCTTTCTAAGATACTATCTCAGTCTCTTTTCAAAAAATTCAACTCATTTTCTTTAGCTTCTAGCTTCTCTTTTAATTCATATATTCTTTTGCAACTACTTCAACACTTTGCAACCAGTTTACTCGAGACTCATTTACAATACTTCCTTCTCCTTCTTCATTTCTAATAACTTCTTTCTTTGCTTCTTCTTCTACAACATCTCCTTTTTTCATTTCTTCATCAGCAACTTCTTGCATACTAGCCAAATCATTTAATTTTAACCTATAATTATTACCAATTTCTTTTAAATACACAATATTAATTACTTACTAAATATCACTATTCTCAGCAAGCTCAACTTCTTGCTCTAAAACAAAATCCATTTCTTCTTCACCTTCTTTTATGGGTTCTATATTCAAACTTTCTGTATCTGTTTTTTTCTCTCTTTCTTTCTCTTTTTTTAACAATTGCTTTCTTTTTTTTAAAAATCTTGAAAATTTTTAACTACAAGGCATCTTCAAAATAGTATTCAAACTGTAATTCTGATTATTCTTTTATTTACTAATGATCTGATTTTGATTATCTATTTTTGGACATTCTTAAAACCTATTTTTTTCTAAATTTATACCTTGGTAATATGGAGCAGTGGTTTGAGCAGGTGATTGTCCGATCAATAGTCTCAAAATTCGAATCATGCCTAAGGCGGGTTTATACAGATATATTAGGCAAAACATACTAATATATTCTGAGGCCCTTAGATCGCAGTGATATATCACAAGGTGTTATTTTTATTCCTTATACTATTTTATTTTATTTATTTTTTTAATTTTATAAACAAAACAAAATATTCTAAACAATTTGCTAATTCATTCTTTAAAAACAAATATATGCTACTATCCTTAATTCTTAAATTAACTAAAACCAATCTTATAACTCACTTTAAAATTGTCTTCCGTAGAACATATAAATGCAACCACCACTTTTAGAATTATAATGTTCTTATTTATAATAGACCATTTCAAGAAAAAATAATAGCTTTTCTTTTTAAATCATTCTTTTTCATTAAACATGTCTTTTACAAGCAACATAAATACAGCCACCGCCTTATTAAAAGATGTACCTATTGCAGTTAATAAGGAGAAAGATGTATGTAAGCAGGTGGATAAGCCTATTTACGTGAAGGTTCAGGATAACAACGGTCAGATCCAATGAACAGGACAGACTATAGATACCTGTGCAGCTGTGAGAACTAAGCCTAAAACGGTGAGCGACCTTGTAAAAGACACAAATATCTCCTCAGATAACATTACATCATATCACTCTAAAGAAACTTGCTATAATTTTTTTCTACTAAAATACAACCTTCCTCTACTTTCAAAACCACAAACCCTTAAATTTTTTATTAAACACCTGCTTAAACAATCTTTTTTTTATCCTTATATAAGATATCTATAAATACAACTACACTAGAAACTCATATATATCTAAGTACTAAAGACAAACTTCTTCCAAATCATACTTTACTATCATCTAACCAATTTCCTATCTATTAGACTCACCTATTAAATCTTCATTCAACAACTACCAAGAAAATAATCTTCCTACTTCTACAACAACTTCTTATACAGCTAACTCTACACCTTCTAACTCTTCTACCCTAAAACTCAATATAGCAACACATAATGTACAAGGCCATAATACACCAACTAAAAGACAACTTTAGGAGGAATTCTGTCTTAAAAACAATTTATATATCATTAGTATAACAGAAACCAAAATTTTATCCTTAAAATCTAAAAAATTTTTTAATACTCCACAATTTACTTACTTCTGGTCTAGTTTAGACAATTTAGCAGAAGACACTGGTATAATGATCAAAATCCCATATTTACAATATTTATATATACCCTGGTAGAGCTATTGCAATTGATTTGTTTTTTAAACATAACTTCAAATTTAGAATAATATCAGTCTATCTTTTTTCAACAAACTAGCAATATTGCAACCAAACACAAGATAAAGTAATAAGCTGGATTCAGCAAGCTCTATCTTTGAATCTGCACCCTATTATTCTTGGAAACTTTAATGCCTTTAACACTTCTTACCAGTCAACATCCAAATTCAAGCTATAATCCTACCTCCACAATAATAATATATATGATCTTGCAGACCATACCAACAATCTACAATATACCTGGCAATGCAACAATCTGTGCACCCGTATTGACTACATTTGGGCATATGATTCAATTATTCCTTATCTCACAAACTTTGCTCTCCAAGAACCACTATCTTCTACTCAGAGTGATCATCTTACCCTTATTTTTAGTTGGGCATTTCCTTTTGCACTTTCATCAAAACTTCGACACAAAACCTGATGCAAATGTAGAATTTTTAACTATAAATCTATGACCAAAAGAATTTTCATCCCAAACTCAAAATAAAATTCAGTCACTAAATACCCCGTTATCTATACATACTACAGAATCCCTAGAATGTACTTAGCACAAAATCCAAACAAGTATTATTAGTTCTGCTCTTAAAATTATATCTAACAAAAAATTTTCTGTCCGAAACTTTCATCATACCTTTTTCTCCAAAGCGACAAACCTTCATTAAGATCTCCAAATTATAGGAAGCATTATAAAACAAACTAAATATGCACTGTCCTGCAATTGTACACTACCTCCTAATATCTATTCACAAATTTCATATATTAATTCTAAACACAATCTCAATATTCCACAACCTCCTCTACATAACCAAAACCTTACTCAATGGCTCAAAGAAACTAAAATTGCTTGAAAAACATTATATAATGCAAGAAATATTGAAAACTCTTAGTATTTACGACACCACATCAATTCTGCTATTAATACCAGATGTGAAAGAATACTTACACAGCCTACTAAAATGATTAATAGTATACTCAATCGTCATACTGATCCTGTATATTTTGATAATATCAAAACAGAAAATGATATTATTACTGATTCACTGATAATTAAAGAATATATCCAATCACACTTCCATCAATGGACAGCTCACAATCCATATAATCAATCTATTTTTCAAACAGAATGGCAATCGGAGGACAGACCTTCTCCAACTATTCTTTTTTTCTGGTACGACACAGTTCTTACTGAAATTACTGCTGATGAAGTTACTAGTACTATAACACAATTTTCAAACAATAAAGCTTGTGGGCCTTCAGATATTAGCTACAAAATGCTTAAACATTGTGGAACAAAAACAATTCTTGCAATTACAGCTCTCTTTAATCGATGCATTCTATCACAACAAGTTCTAAAACAATAGAAGGACAGTCGTATTTTTCCAATTTCTAAAAAACCTACATTTGATGGAAATCTAAATAACACACACTCTATTAGTCTTATTGAACATATTAAAAAACTATATACTAAAATCCTCACTAACTGCCTTAATAATACCCTTTTATCATACAATATTCTCAATCCACACAATTACATTGCCTTGCCAGGCAATAGTACAAATATTCCTATTCATATTCTCAATAACTTTATTGAAGATGCAAACTGTAACCAAAAAGAAATTTGGCTTCTCTCTCAAGACATTAGCAAAGCATATAACTCTGTTAATCTTAATCTTCTTGAAAAAGCACTTTACCGACTCAACATGCCCTCTCAGTTAATTAATATTATCACCAACTTACTTACTGACCGGTCAAACCGAGTTATTACTAACGTTGGACTTATACAACCTTATGAAGTACAAGATGGTATAGACCAAGGTGAAACTATAACTCCACTACTTTGGCGAATTTATTAGCAAAATTTCTAGTATATATACTAGTAACACTAGTTCTGTTATATGGACTACAACAATATCACCTCCAGTATTTAACAAAACAGAAGCCTCAGCTTCAGTTTTAGCATACATGGATGATACTCTATAGATTGCACAATCCTTTCAACAACTATAACAAATTATACAAACTGCATCATCATTTTATCAAATGACCAATATTAAAGTTAATCCAAACAAATCAGTACTAATCTCTAACACCAAAAAATCTCGTTCTATTACTTTTCTCAACTCATCTATTCCAACCCAACCTCTTCATACTCCTTTCAAATTTCTTGGTTGCTGGTTTACTACAAACACCAAAACATACCCCCAAATCAAACTAATTACACAAGAAATATTCAAGATTGTAAATACTCTTAACACAAAAATAATAACTGACAAACAGGCTAGTTATATTATTAATACTATAATAACACCTATACTTGAATATCGAATTCACAACATTGTTTTGTCACAATCAATATGCAACAAAATCCTTGCAAGATATCTTATAGTTGCAAAACACAAAGCTAAACTAGCCAAATCTACTTCTAATAGTACAATGCTTAACTATAATATTTATGGTATCAAGAATATTTGGGATATTCAGCTACAACATCATATATCCAACTTTATCCTGCGACTAAACAATAAAGAACTATTAGGCACTAGTACACATATTAGATTACAACAACTACAAAACAATTTATGGTCTATTACTAATATACTACTACACCCTAACCCCAAAATAGACGGAGCTAACAAAAACACTACAACTTTCAAAATTATCCTACTTTTAAAACATCTTGAATTATCGATTCATATACATTCAGATATAATACAACCCTATACTATAGACTTACCCTATACACCACTTGAAAATATATTGCAAACTCATACTTACTATCCAATATTTAAATGTCTAGTATTTGTAGTCGATTTTGTGTTAGTCGATTTTATCGACTTAGCCGACTAAGTTAGCTGATTTTTCAAAAAATTGGCTTAGCCGACTTATATTAAAGAATCATAACCACCCGGATGAAATATAAATACAGTACATAGATATGTAGATCAATGATTATCATTATCTTTTTTTTTCATTTTATATATTTAACTGACACTAACATTTTTTTTTTAGGTAATACTGTAATAGCAATAGTTATGGAATTCATCGGTCATCAAAATCGTTGTAATCTA
Source organism: Gigaspora rosea (assembly GCA_003550325.1). Lineage (NCBI taxonomy): Eukaryota > Fungi > Glomeromycota > Glomeromycetes > Diversisporales > Gigasporaceae > Gigaspora > Gigaspora rosea. The sequence continues at coordinate 173,384 of QKWP01000506.1, read as the reverse complement.
GTCAGTGATGCAGTTTCCCGTCGCTAGTGGAAATATTTGTTGGTTGTTTTTTCTGTTGTTCCAGTATGTGTATGTATCAACTAACCTCTTACTCTTTTTAGATAATGCGGATTGTCCTTGCTAGTGTTTGTTTTGTAGTGGGTTGTTCTTTTTCCGTTGTTCTAACTCATGAATAGGTCAACTAACCTCTTCTTTTTAGGTAATACAAATTGTTTTTGCTGATGGGGCTTTTGTTGTTGGTTGCTCTTTTTTTCTGTTGTTCTAGCTCGTGTATATGTCAACTAACCCCTACTTTTTTTCAGGTAGTGCTTAAGAATTTTGTCGTAGCTTCATAGTGGTGCTTGCTGGTGGATTTTTGTTTGCTGGTTATTCTTCTTTCTGTTGTTTTAGCCCGTGCATATTGTTAATAATCTTTCTTTTTTTCAAATAACGCTCAAGGACTTTGTTAGTGGCTTCGTGGCGGTGAAGATTGTCCTTGTCAGTGGTTTTTTTGTTATTATTTTTGTTTTTTTATTGTTATAGCTTGTGCATATGTCAATTAATCTTCTTTTCTGGTAGTGCTTAAGGACTTCGTCGGTTATTTATAATGATGCGGGTTTTTGGTTGTCTTTTTCCGTTGTTCTAGGCCGTGTATATGTCAACTAGCCTTGGTAATTACGACGTTATTGTCGACATGTAATATTGTTAGAGTTAGAGTGAGGTAATTTGATTGATTAGTTAGAGTCAGGTTAGTGGTAATGTTAGGGTAGGATAGGTGGTTAGATTAGAGGGATTTATCAATTGCATGTATTAAGTTTTTGAAATTCTGTGGAGCAACAGTGGTTTTAAATATTCGTTGCATGATGTAAATAACTTAATAAAATAAACTACTATATTCTGGCTTCAAAATTTTCATTGTGTAACATAAATAAATTAATTATATTTGATCTTGCAATATCGATTTTTAATGAAATCATCGTTAGTTCAAAATATATATATATATCGATATATGTATCGGATTTAACAGTTAATGTAACAGATCATAATGAAATCCAGATTAAAATGAAATGATAGTATAAAATCTCGAAAACTAAATTTTTTGGGAGTGCATTTTTTAGGGTTAGGGGGTTTAGGGTTAGGGTTAGTATTAGTGATGCCACCGAAATTGATTTTTGAAAAAGGCCTATTTCGTCTTTATTAGAGAAAATTGGAATTTTTTATAAGAAAGAGCAAATAAAATTTATATAGATATGTTCCTTATAATTTCGTCTATTCAAAAAAAGTATCAAATAATTTCGTCTTTCAAGTAAAATAGGTCAAAAACAATTTCGTCTTCAAATTTTAATTTCGGGTTTTAGAACCCGAAATGCTTTCGTCCTCATGTATAGTTAGTATTAAAAAAAATTACCATAAACAAGTATTAATAGGTTTTAGAAGACTAGCAGGTTAAGTATAAAATGTAGATTTCATTTTAAATTATGATCTGCGACAGTTAATGAGTAATTGGCCAAACATATCTATTTAAAATCACGTGCTTATAATTAACTGATCGACTACAAGTTAGCCAGCTAAACCGATTTTTAAAAATCGACTTAGTCTAGTCGATAAATTTGGATCGACTACAAACACTATAAACGTCAACTTCGATCAAAACATATTATATTTCTTGAACAACTTACATCTTTTAACAACTCTGTACTCCTTACACGAGAATATATTTTACCAAGAATTAATTCTCTCATACCAGGCAAGATACCTAAATGGTTTACTATACTAGAAAGTAAAATAACTACTAACTTCACTACTAGAAAACTTATATCTATACTCCAACTACCTTCAATCAACTCTTTATTCTACACTACTGGTCATTTTAATACTAAAAACAAGCCTTGGCTTATAACATACAAAGAACAAAACATTATCATGGGAAAAGCTAGACGCTTTAACCCACAAACCAATACTATCTCTATTATACACTGGACTTCTGAAATTGATGAAACAAAGACATCTTTATATCCAATTTCAAATATAGTTTGTTATCAATGTACTGGTTGTTCGTTTAACTCAAAAAGAATTCAAAACTATTGTACTATTGACATTTCTGCAACTTTATCTACTAAATTTTTGGGTAGAAAAGTTTACAAACAAATATCAAACAAACTCAAGCTCAATGCCAACTATCTTAATCTACTTTTCTCTATAGCATCTCGCCATCCACTTTTAATACCATCTTTACCTTCTATACCAATTTACTCTATGGCAATAAATGAGATTTTTTCTTTTAATACTTCAACTAACACATTGCAACAAATAGTACAAGCAAATACCGTATATTCCCGAAAATAAGCTACTCCGAAAATAAGCTACCCCCCTGATTTTTTTCAAAAATCTCAAAAAATGCGTTGGCAGTTGCTACATATAAAACTTTTTTTTCTACTAAGTAAACTTCAAAAGTTAGATTAAGTAAAGTTGTTCAGCATATGAAAATAAACCTAAAATAAAAATTTGGCATCATTTGGACAACTTTTTATTAGTACGTTTTTCAATTTTTTAAAAACGTCTATACGCTGAAAATAAGCTACCCCACATTTTTTTGTGTAATTTTTGGCCCAAAAAAGGTAGCTTATTTTCAGGAATATACGGTACTATTCTTTCAGAATTTACCTTTTATACCGATGGATTTGTTATCAATCTTGGTAATTCAAGATGCTCAATGGGCATTGCCTGGATACAGATTTCAACAAATCAATTATCCACAAGTTTTCTGCACAAATCCAAAATTGGCCATTATCATACAAAGCAGAACTAACTGCAATACTATCAGCTATTTGTACATGTCCTCGAAATAGTACTATTCACATATATACTGACTCCCAATCTATTATTTCAAAATACAAGGCCCTTCTTAAACACTAAATACAACACTAGCAAATATACTCATATAATTATTGGCCTATTTGGCATACCCTTTTATACCTCATCCAATTATATTCATATACTATTACTTTACATAAGGTTCCAGCACATAGCGATAATGAATTTAACAATTTTGCTGATCAACTAGCAAAAAACCATACAAGTTTTTTCATTTTACAATTTCTCCCTAACAATATTTATAACCCTTCATTTTATCTACAATATAAACAATTTAATGTAGAACAACCTATACATTGTTGTATTAAAAATATTTGCAATGCACATATTATTGCAATGTGGTTATCACAAAATCGAATTTAGCATATTATTCCTATTGCAATCCAAATCGATTGGAATGCTACATGGCTTTTCCTTAACAATAACCACAAACGCTCATACTATTATACTAACTTTCAACTTTGCCAATCCAAATTATTTCGAATTAAAAACTTACTTCATATGCTCCCTATACTACCTTATCTTAACTCTTTAAATTTTACAAATTCTAAACACACAAATGTATTTCTTGCAACCAACCTGAAAGCCAATTTCATTGGCTACTTTGTACTAGATATAATAATATATCCCAAATTATCCATAATACTATTATACAATTCTCATTCTTAGATCTCTCAGATATAACAGAAATTTAGATTCAACAACTTCGTACAAATCTTATTAATCACCAATGCTTAAATCCTAATTACAATCCCCCTTCAATACCCCCTCATTTATAACTACCATTCAAGGCTTTATTTCACTTCTATTAATTAATACAATATTCCAATATTCTTTTTACAAAATAGCTTCCAATATTGCTATTAAAATTCTTCTAAATATCTCTTATAATACTTATGAACAACTTTGGAAACCTTACTGTGCTAAACTTGCACAATGGAAAACCTCTCAAAACTTTAGCTCAACATCTACTATTCTTCCAAATCCACATACTTCTGTATATAAATATACTAGAATTCACTATACCTATAGTTGCATCTGTGGTCTCCCTGACCAGCTATATGATGAAGATACAAATACATGTCTACCTACTGGTCATGCACTTCAAAAAATTGATACCTGGTCCTACCAATAGATCAAATATAGCTCAAATACTAATTCTATACTCTATATCCAAATCTAGGTGAGTTTTAACCACTCTAGTAGGTTTAGGTTGCAGATAAATTAGATAATATTAATTTTGTTTATAGTCTGAGTCTCAACTCTTGTAATATAAACTGTATTAAAATATTCTTGTAATATTGAAAAACCCCGAGAGAAATCTCATACAGTTTATCAATAAAGATAGAGGCAAAACCTCACCTTAACAACAAAAAAAAAATATTGTTAAATACTTATAACTTTAATTTATAAACTTTTTTAAAAATTTTAACCAATAATTTGAATAGTACTAATGAAAAACAATAGTTTTTATTAGTTATTTTTTTTAAAAAATATTTAAAACTTAAGATTTTATAAATATATATAATTTTTAATAAAAAGTGACTTAGTGCACTATATAAAAAATTTAATGTACCCCTATGGATACATCTATATTAACTTAAATAAAAATATAAAAATCTAAAGATTTTTATACTTTTAATAGTATTTATTAATAAACATACTATATTTGCAATGTTCTTGTAAAAAGGGTTGAAAATAATATATCTTTTCAAAGGTATATCACATATATGGCACCAAAACTGATTTATAAAAAATGCCTATTTTGGGTTCCTAAAAATAAATTAAAATTTTTTATAAGGAAGAGCAAATAAAATTTATATATTTATATTCCTTATAATTTCATTTATTCAAAAAAAGCATCAAAAAATTTTAGGGTTTAATTAAAATAGACCAAAAAAAATTTTAATTTTAGGTCCCAAAACTCAAAATAATTTTGTCACCATGTATGGTATATCAGCTTTGGCTAACATTAACAAAGTCAAGTACAAATTGTTCTTAACCATTATAAAGCTTACTACAGATAGTAAGTATATATTGATTTTTTCTTGAGATTTTTCAAGTACCAGTACTTTTTTTTTTGATCTGTGAATGAAAGATACCAAATGATTATCTAATTTATCATTTTTATTAAATTGATCATGAAATATATGAAATTAGTATTTATACGTAGTTAGCTCAATTTAGAACTACCAATCATATTTTAGCCACATGATCTAAATGCTTTTAAAAAATGCGCATCGCATAATCCCGGACTCTAGGTATTCGATGTAATAACATCTTTACGATCTGGGACATTAAGAAGACAACACATATAGTTTCGACTAAGTCGGCTAACGTTAAATTTAGCCTAAATGCTAAATTATGTTATCAAATTTTATAATAAAAAAATTTAAGTGGAAAAGATATTCGCTATAATCGAGGTTATATACTGTATATAGAAATCAATTTGGCAATACGTACGATATACATTAGATAACGATGATGGAAACGGTTGAAAGTTAATTACTAACATCACGTGCCATGTAATGATGTACACTAATATAAAATACCTCATTCAACCGCAATAACATACAGAAACGATACCCCCCACATCTTTTTAATTTATAATGAAACGCAAACGTGACAAAAATGATACGACCGATGACCCATCCAAAGAAATGGATCAGACTATATCTTCACTTTCCTCTCAGGACGAAATTATCGAACAATTATTAAATCGACTAACGGCCACTACTCCAATAATGACTCAAGTTCTTTATCAAATTAGCGTCTTTGAAATTGAATCAAAGTCTCCAAAAAGTATTGAATATTCAAATTACGTCAGAGAACGAGGTATGGAATTATGTTTGGGTTTATTTTTTAGCTTAAATCTTTAAATAATTTTCCTCCGTTTGAAAATTAAAAATCTAAAACCCAAAGTTAAAGTAATCCTGGAGCTTGTCGAAGAATTAATTTCTGAATTGGAATTAATTAAAGCAGAGCAACAAATAACCGACGAGTCGATAATAACTGTCTATACTCTTCGTGTGGATTCTGTTACGGAACAAGCTTATCAGTCTCAAGAGCTATTGAGTCAAATGTCAGATGTAAAAGTTTGTGAAGAAGAAAAATTATGAATTTCTAACATATCTGATTTTACATCTGACGCTGGATTTAATGCCAAAAAAAATTCACTTCAACGTATTTTTTGTTAACCTTTGAAGTTGACATGAGAAATAGCTTCTTTATTCATTTACCTTGCGCATAAACATTGAATAGTTATACTGTTAGTAAATAGATAGATATATATACACAGAAATTTTCTTTAATAATATTGATGGAAAGCTCGTGCAAACCTGTACGCATTTTAATTGAACACAACTTTATTTATTGAATGATTGAACTGTAAATTTTTGCTTAGCCTTTTAGACTTATGTAACATTAACGTTATATACACAATCGTTTTTATAATCGTTACGTTACACTAAATTTACAGTTTACTATTGTTTATGATGTGTGTATAACGAGTTCATATCAGTTGCCAATGCTAATGTACGAATAGTAAACAAAATGAGCTACTTGGAGTTGACCTAGATTTATCAGCTTGACTTAAAAATTTGTTTAGTTGAAACTTATCGAGATATATAGTACAAAATTAATTACGATGTATGAATGCTGCTGTGCCATCGGGCTTTCAATTGTATTTTGTACCCCTAACAAATTAAACTGGTTTTGTCCGGTACAAAATATAATTGAAAGCCCGATGACAGGGTTTCCCTTGGCATGATTTACAAATATATAGAACATTTTTATTTAAATTCATTTCATGGATAATTAGCTCTGTTACTTACAAATTGAATATATGTCTATTTAAAAAAAAAACAAATAAAAATTTTTGAAAAATTGCCAAAACGGACCCTTTTTATACGAGGCACATCATATTTTAACGTTTATAACCGATGGGTAATTTAAAACAAAATCTCTGCAATTAATCTTTGGATAATAAACTGTTACGCATCCTATATACCGGGTGTTTCAAAATGTCCACTATTGGTCCCAATTTTTTTCAGTAACCTTATATATAGAGATTACAATGATTATTTATGCAAATATGTATATAAGTTTACTGAAAAAATAGGACCAGTAGTGAAACTTTTGAAACACCCGGTGTATTAGCTGCAATGTTGCAAAATAGACATGGACTATATCTATATTATCCATGTTTTTTTAATTGGACATAAGACACTTAGTCCAAATTAAATGCATATGCTACAATATCAAAGCTAAAACTCCAAAAATTTTAGCAAAAAAAAGTGTCCAAGTTCAAATAAAATATAATCCAAATACAAGTGCTTAGCTATAGTATTATATTAGCTAAATTAAAATAGACAAGTCAAATTCTTAATATCAATTTTATTAGTAGAATTTTTTTATATTTTTTATTTGAATTAAATGTATATATAGCCATAGGCTACATGTAGTTATACTACAGTCTTGGATATTACCAAATTTGGATAATACAGTTTTGTATTGTTATATTAGTATTAGGAAAATATCATAGAAATATTAAGAATAGTACAAATTTTATTGAACCAACCAAATTTGTAGTATTAGTTTTATTAGAATATTCTCAAAAAGGAGCTTAATTCCTGTGATAACTCGTTATTATAGTCCAATATTTTAGTTCATTATTATAGTCTGTTATCTTAGTTCACTATCATAGTTTGATATTATATATCAGCAAATTTACAATAGTATAATCTTACATAAGGTCTTACAAACCATAATATAATTAAAATATTTTGTAATATATTTCAAAATATTCCAAAATATCAAATTTCGAAATATTTTAAAAAGATTTCGACATCAATAGAAAAGGAACAAATCTTTTCTGAGTAAAAGTTTTTTCAACTTTAAGTTAAAATAACTTAACAACTATTTAATCAAATTTAATAAAAATTTTTTTATTTTAATTTTATATATTGGTAACTTATAAATGGCAACCCTAATAGGATCAGCCAATCCGGCGGCCAGTTCTGGATTTGGGTCGGTCTACCCCTGATCTAGATAAGGTTTGTTTTTTTTTTTACTGTATCTAGATCTGCTTTTTGCTTTTTTTGTTCTTCGTGTTTTATTTTTTTTTATTGCTTCGCTAGAAAAACCGTGCCTTGTAAGTGGGGGGTTTTTTTCTTTTTGAACTTGTACTAACTCTTTTACGTTCGTAGGTTTGTTTTCTGGAATACCTGGTAGTGGAAACTAGATCCAGGATCCTGAGCTATGTGGTTTTTTTTTGTTATTTGCTTTTTTTTTTTTGTTTTTCTTCTAATACTTTTTTTTTTGGCTTTTGTAAATCCGCCATAGTGGGTGTCGTCATTCCTAGAGAATGGAGATTTTGGCTTTCGTTGTTCCGGCATCGTCGTTTGTGGTGAATTTCAGACTTCGTTGTTTATAGAGTATAAGATTTTGGGCTTTAGGCTTCGTCATAATTTCAGGCTCTTGTGTTTTGGTAACGTTGTTCATGGAACTTTAGGGATTTTGTAGGCTCTTCGGCTTTCTTCTTGGTAAGTTTTTTCGGTATTTCGCTTTGTTGGAATAGGGTTTTTTTTATTGTCTTTTCATTTTTTTCATTTTTTTTTTTCTTTTCTTGACTTGATTATAGGCTTCGTTATTTTAGGCTTCGTTATTTTAGGCTTTTGATGTTTGAATAACGTTGTTCGTAGAAATTTCAGTTTTCGTTGTTCTTCTTGGTAAGTCTTGTCGCTTCGTCAGAAATGAATATAGTGAATTTTTTTTTCTTTTTTTTTCTAGTACTAATCTTCGCTTTGGCGCCGTCATTTTAGGTTTCGTCTTCGTCGTTTCAGGTTCTTGCGTTTCGGTGACATGGTCCGTGGAAATTTTGGGATTTTGTAGGCTTTTCGGCTTTCTTCTTGGTAAGTCTTTCGGTGTTTTCGCTTTGTTGGATTGGGGTTTTTTTTATTGTCTTTTCATTTTTTCATTTTTTTTCTTTTCTTTTCTCGACTTGATTATAGGCTTCGTGATTTCAGGCTTTTGACGTTTCGATGACGTCATTCATAGAAATTTCAGTTTTCATTGTTCTTCTTGGTAAGTCTTGTCTGTGTTTTCGCTTCTAGGCTTTCATCATTTCGGTATTATGGTTTCAATTACGGTTGTTGGATTTTTTTTTTCTTCACTGAAAACCGTAGAAATGGGAACTTGTAAGGTAATGTTTTTCTTTATTTTAATTTTTTTTTTTTTGTTTTGTGTTCTTTAGTTAACTGTCTTTCGTCATTAAAGTGCCGTCGGTTTTGGAGATTCCAGGCTTTCGTCATTTTGATGTTATGGTTTCAATTTGTCTTTTCGGTTGGGTCATCAGATTTTTTTTTTAACCAAAAACCGTAGAACTGGGATCTTGTAAGATAATTTTTTCTTTATTTTATTTATTTATTTTTTTTTTTTGGTTTGGTTTTCTTTCTTTAACTTTCTTTTTCTGAGCTTTTGCCAGTTCAGTGTCATTGATTTTGGATTCCAGGCTTTCGTTGTTTTGGTGCCGTCATTTGAAATGATTCTAGGGTTTTATCGTTTTGGTATCGTGGTTTCAATTCGTCTTTTCGGTCGCTAGTAATATCGTTTTGTGGTGATTCCAGTCTTTCGTTTTTCATCTTTCGTTGTTTCGATGTCATCATGTCATCAGTGTTTCAATTCGCCAATGTGTGAGAGGATTTTTTTTATTTTTTTTTTTATGCGCGATTTTTTTTTTTTTATGCGCAATTTTTTTTTTTATGCGCGATTTTTTCTTTTTTTTTATATAAGCGTAGCGCGAATTTTTTTTTATATTAAATAAGTGCGAAATTTTTTTTTAATTATGTAAGTGCGCACGAATTTTCTTTTTAATAAGAGTGCACGAATTTTTTTTTTTTATACAGTAAAGTGCAGTGCAAATTTTTTTTTTTTTTACAGTAGAGTGCAGCGTGAATTTTTTTTTATTAGATAAGCGCGAATTTTTTTTTTATTAGATTAGCGCGAATTTTTTTTTTTATTATATGAGCACGAATTTTTTTTTTCAAGAGTGCGAGATTTTTTTTTAGCCCATTATGTAATAATAACAATTGTAATAATTAATAAAATTTATGTTATCGTTACGAAATAATGTTGTAACCGTTTTTGATTGGGTTCGACCTAAAAAAATTTTGATCGGATTTGAACTTAAATGGGTTCATTACACATAAAGATAGTTATCACGTGAAAGATTTTCATTGGCTGGTCACGGGGTCACCATAAACTAACGCCCTTATATATTTATAGAATTAAAATAAAAAAAATTTAAATTTAATTTGGTAGTTGCTAAGATATTTTAATTTAAAATTTTAAAAAAGTTACTAAAAAATAATTTGTTCCTTTTCTATTGATGTCCCTTTATATATTACAAAATATTTCAAAATATTTTAGAACTAGGAAACCAAGCTGGATCAGTAGATCTGCAATCTGGATTAAAGTTGCGAACTTTTCTCAAGGTAGTTACTACCCACGGCACTACGTCTATGACGTATAAGCTATACTACCTTTTGGTTATATTGACGTAGTGCTACATAAAGTAGAGGGGTAGTGTGAAATAGTGACGTAAGTGACGTAGGCGACGTAGGCAACATAGATGACGTAGATGACGTAGATGACGTATATGACGTATATGGATATACTCCATCGTCAATGAGCCAATGGAGCCAATGGAACCAATGGAGCGATCAATCTAACAGCAAGTTAATCATACGAACTAGCTTTACAATAGTTGTTACATGGAGTATATCACTTGCATTTTGATAAAAAACTCGAATAAAAGCATTCTCGGGTGTCTTAAATGTGTTAGGAATATACAAAAAATATTTTTTAGACCAAGCGTGCCCGTCATTAACAGTTAAGATAAATAAAGCACAGGACACGTAGTTTATTAAAAAATTAATTAGTCATTCCGGCTTACAAACTTTTTACCCAACTATTTTTTTTGCACTGTCGTATCAAAACTTTATAACTATTAAAGTTATTTTTTATACTTCGTTATTGACACTGACGTATATTATTATTTTTTTTTCTTTATTATACTACACAGAATTTTAACGAAATCTCCATGTACTAGGTATCGAATTTTATCTAAAGTGTTAGACTCCTATTCAGATATGCAGGCGAAAGTTCGATTTGCCACGTCAAACGATCCATGGAGCCCTAGCGGAGCTGCAATGAATAAATTGCTCAAGCTACATATAACCCGTAAGTACCATTAAACTTTAAATCAAGCCAGCAAATTAAAACCTAACTTTTGTGAGAATTTAGATATTGGTTTATAAAAATAATGAAAATGATTGATAAAAGATTGAACGACCACGGTAAAAATTGGAGACATGTTTTTAAAGTAAGCGAAAGTTGCTTTACAGCAATAAGAGGTAATTTTTTTTGGTATTATTATTATTAATTATTTTTATTATTATTTTTTTTTTAAAGATGTGTTGTATTTATTATGTTCGTATCAAGGTATCGATTATTTGTTTTAAAAGCTTCGAGCATTAAGAACTGGATAGAAACTCAGAGAGAATTTATTGTTTATTATTATGTTTGAATATAAAGTAATGCTTGAGCGATGAAAAAAAGGTGGTTTATATCTCATTGATTTGTTTATCGCAATGGTAACCCATTTGATTCATTTATTCGATTTCCGACTAATTAAAAATTTACATTCGATCCATTATGTGAGGTGCTTGAGAACACCAAATGATGAGATTTTATAGAATTCGGGTTTTATGTAAAAATAAATTTTATTACAGAAGCAAAGGTAAATAGTAACATTACTAATACGTGTCATCTATTATTTGTTATACTGTAATAAAAGAATTTTAGTAACGTTAATTATAGCAAATTAATGTCGATAAGATAATGCTAATTAAACAAAATAATTTAAATAGATATAAATTATATTTACTTACTAAATTGATATGATTGAATCCAAATTGCGAAAATTAAATAATATAAATAACTCAAACCGAACAGTTTTTAAATAATAATCTGCTAATAAAATTGATTCAGGTAGTATAAATAACATCTATACTTAGTATAAATTAATAATGTAAAATAATTTGGAAGTTTATGTTTATATGTAAAAACTTGTATATATGCTAAATTCGTAAGAGTAATGGTAAGTTTTTAAGAGCTTAAATTTCAAAGTTAAATGATTTGAATATAATTTACCAAAAAACTTTTTTTCTTGGTATTTTGCCTACAGTTCGGCTATAGTTATAAAAATAATTCGCTTAAAAAATAGAGAAGTGGGAGTATAAATTACTTTTATATTACAATAAATATTTATGTTACGTAACATTTTTTAAATGTATACGGGTGGCATATAGCAGCATACAGCATATGGCATACGGCATTATTTACGGCATATGGCATTATTCACGGCATACGGCATTATTCATGGCATACGGCATTATTCACGGCATACGTCATTTATTACGTCTATGTCAAATGTGACGTATTGCCATATTATTTTTATAAAGATAGTTACTCCTGATTTGAGAAAAGTTCGCATCTTTAATCTGGATTGCACATTAGACTAATTTTTTAAAATAGTTCAAAATAGTTTGATGATGCTTAATTTTTGTACTACAAGATTAGATTTTCTATTTTGTTTTTTTTCGCTTTTTTGTTTTCATTCTGTTTTTTATTTTTATTTTATTTTTTGTTTTTGTTGTTTTTTTTTGTTTTTATTTTGTTTTTTTTATTTTTTTTATTTATTTATTTTTTAATTTTTTTATTTATTTTAATTTTGGCTCTTTACAAGAACATCTTTGCAAGAAAACAAACAACTTTTCGAAACCTTGTGCAAGCCAACCCAAACTTCTGCCACTTTGCAAGAACACACAACTGATATCTCTAGCAATTTCTAAATTTCCAAGAATGCTTCTTTAAAGAAATAAAGGTTTAGTTAGAACTTTATTTATTTTTTTATTTGATATAATATTTTTTGTTTTTTGTTTTTTTGTTAATTTGTTTTATAATTTATTTTATTTCAGCACTTTGCAAGAAAAGAACACTTACTTCCTAGTTTTTTTGCAAAAAAGCCAACCCAGACTTTTTTGGCACTTCGTGACTTTTTTGATATTTTGCAAAAACATTAACCCAGCTTTCACAATTTCTGAATTTGCAAGAACGCGAGATTTGGGGCTTCATTTATTTTTTTTATTAGTTTGCTTACATTTTTTGTTCTTTTGTTAGTTTTTTTTACTTATTTTTTTTAATTTTTATTTTATTTTATTTATTCCTAACTTCTTTGACACTTTGCGACTTTTTTGGCACTTTACAAAAACACTAGCTTTAACTTCTCTGTTACTTTGCAAAAACATACTAGATTTTTTTAGCAATTTGCAAGAACACCAATACTTCTAAGAACTATTTTTTTTATTTTTTTCCACTTCTTTGAAATATTTAAAAAAAGAAAGCGAAACTAAGATTATAGCCAAAACAAAAAAAATAGCCAAAGCAAAGACAATAGAAAACAAAGAAGCAAAGATAATAGCTAACTATGAAATAAGTAAAAATAAGTGTATAGGACTAATTTTTTGTATATTGTAATAGAATTAGATGTAGTGAAGTATGAAAGTAGGTTAAAATATTTGTAATAATGTAAAACAATATATATAATAATATAATATATATAAAGTATGTAATTGTCCAGAGCATAGCCGAGGACTTACTAAGGGAGCAATAGACCAAAATTTGTGTATGTTGGGTTCCGCTCACGTGATATTAAGCCAATTAGCATTTCAAAACATATAAACAGATCAACACAGATTAGCCCGATATGTCGGGTGATCCCATAAAAAATTATCTAAATGACTATTATACTCCAGACTTTAATATTTCATGTTTTCCTAGTATTAATTAAAAATGTATATTTAATAACAAGATTACTAAAACGTACCACTGGTGTACAACACCACAATAATTTTCACCAATCAAATTTTTTAAATGCAGTGTAATGTAAAAATCAGGTGTAACATAAAATTTTTGTGGTTTTGGTATTTTTTAGTTAAAAAATACCTTCTAACTCAAAATTTTATTTATGAAACCATCTTTTTTTAAAAAAAAAACCCCCTTGTAAAATTTTACTACCATATGTGTCCGAAATTAAGCTACCTTTTTTGGCCAAAAATTACATGAAAAATAGGTCCCCAGACATCTCTGATATATGTCATATTTTTTTTAGCAAATTGCAGAAAATTTGGTCTGAGGCCCAAATTTAAGTTTTAGCAAATTGAGGTTAATTTTAAAAAAGATTATACTGTATAAAGCATTTTGGCAAATTACAGCAATTTTATGCATGTAATATTTTATTTTTAGCGAATTACCTGCATTTTGCAAGAATCATACCCAAAAATAAAGCTATATCATTTTTTTTGTACTACTATGATTTTTAAAAGCTTAATTTTAAATTTTTTTGATCAAAAAATCCAAAATTAAGCATTTTCTCTTAAATTTTCAAGAAATATAAAAGTAAATATGCCAGAATAATATGGTATATTTTTATGTGCTGAACAAGTTTTCTTAGAGCACAATATTAGAATCAATTAGTAAAATTTGGAGAATCATAGAATTTTTTAGTATTTTTATTTATAAAATTATATAAAATATTATAATTCTCCAAATTTTACTAATTGATTCTAATATTGTGCCCTAAGAAAACTTGTTCGGCACATAAAAATACATTATTCTGGCATATTTACTTTTATATTTCTTGAAAATTTAAAAGAAGATGCTTAATTTTGGATTTTTTGATCAAAAAATTAAGCATCTTCTTTTAAATTTTCAAGAAATATAAAAGTAAATATGCCAGAATAATGTATTTTTATGTGCTGACAAGTTTTCTTAGGGCAAATGTTAGAATCAATTAGTAAAATTTGGAGAATCATAGAATTTTTTAGTATTTTTATTAATAAAATTATATAAAATATTATAATTCTCCAAATTTTACTAATTGATTCTAACATTGTGCCCTAAGAAAGCTTGTTCAGCACATAAAAATACATTATTCTGGCATATTTAATTTTATATTTCTTGAAAATTCAAGAGAAGATGCTTAATTTTGGATTTTTTGATCAAAAAATCCAAAATTAAGCATCTTCTCTTAAATTTTCAAGAAATATAAAAGTAAATATGCCGGAATAATGTATTTTTATGTGCTGAACAAGTTTTCTTAGGGCACAATGTTAGAATCAATTAGTAAAATTTGGAGAATTATAATATTTTATATAATTTTATTAATAAAAATACCAAAAAATTCCATGATTCTCCAAATTTTACTAATTGATTCTAACATTGTGCCCTAAAAAAACTTGTTCAGCACATAAAACTACATTATTCCAGCAAATTTACTTTTATATTTCTTGAAAATTCAAGAGAAGATGCTTAATTTTGAATTTTTTGATCAAAAATCCAAAATTAAGCATCTTCTCTTAAATTTTTAAAAAATATAAAATTAAATATGCTGGAATGTTGTATTTTATGTGCTGAACAAGTTTTCTTAGAGCACAATGTTAGAATCAATTAGTAAAATTTAGGGAAATTATAATATTTTATATAATTTTATTAATAAAAAGGCGTTATTTTATAGCGACCCATTGCCATGGCAACCCCATGATCAGCCAATCAAATTTGATCATGTGAAAGTTAAATTTTTTTTAAAAAATGGGGTTTTTATTATTAATAAAAAAATATAAAAAATACAATAGTAAAAATCAATTTTACAGATATAATTAAAGACCTAAAAATTGTTTCATAATTCTGGGTCAAATTATTTATTTGAAGGCAAAACAATCTTAACGCTAGTACCATATTGGCGCGTAATAACGCACTGTACGTTATTTTGAGACCCTGCGCGTTATTTCAGGACGCACATGCGCGATATTTCAAATCATTTTAAAAAATTTGGGGTCAGTCAATTCAGTTTATGATCTATTTATATAAGGAGGCTCGTTATTTCGGGATGCGCATGTGCGTTATTTCGAGTCAAAAATGCAATTTTCAAACAAAGGCATGTTTCGAATTAATGCACATGTGCGTTATTACACGCCAATACGGTAACTAAAAGAGCAGTAATTAAGGGGAAAAAACCTCAATATTAAAGCAATAAATATGACTACTTACAAAAAAAAAAGTCAGAAATTGGCTAAGAATCGAATGGGTTTTTTTTGATCTACAAAATTCACAAAATCCTGCTATTTTCTGATAATAAACAAATGCCTTACGGCTCTCTTCAGGCTTTTGATAATAACTGAGTGCCTTCTTTGATGATTGCTAATAACAACGAATGTCCTATGCTTCTTTGCCAGTTTCTGATAAATATGAATGCCTTATATCTCCGCTATATACCTCATTTTTGTCGATTTCTGATAAATAAATGCCTTATGCTTCATCATGCCGATTGTCTCTTTGCCGGTTTCTGGTAATAAACGGATGCTTTGATTCCTGATAAATGGTAACTAAAAGAGCAGTAATTAAGGGGAAAACCCTCAACATTAAAGCGATAAATATACTACTTACAAAAAAAAAAGTCAGAAATTGCCTAAGAATCGAATTTTTTTTTCAATCTACAAAATTCACAAAATCCTGCTATTTTCTGATAATAAACGAATGCCTTACGCCTCTCTTCAGACTTTTGATAATAACTAAGTGCCTTCTTTGATGATTGCTAATAACAAACGAATGTCCTATGCCTCTTTGCCGGTTTCTGATAATACACAAATGCCTTATTGTCTCCGCTGTATGCCTCATTTTTGTCGATTTCTGATAAATAAATGCCTTATGCTTCATCATGCCGATTGTCTCTTTGCCGGTTTCTGGTAATAAACGGATGCTTTGATTCCTGATAAATGGTAACTAAAAGAGCAGTAATTAAGGGGAAAACCCTCAACATTAAAGCGATAAATATACTACTTACAAAAAAAAAAGTCAGAAATTGCCTAAGAATCGAATTTTTTTTTCAATCTACAAAATTCACAAAATCCTGCTATTTTCTGATAATAAACGAATGCCTTACGCCTCTCTTCAGACTTTTGATAATAACTAAGTGCCTTCTTTGATGATTGCTAATAACAAACGAATGTCCTATGCCTCTTTGCCGGTTTCTGATAATACACAAATGCCTTATTGTCTCCGCTGTATGCCTCATTTTTGTTGATTTCTGATAAATAAATGCCTTATGCTTCATCATGCCGATTGTCTCTTTGCCGGTTTCTGGTAATAAACGGATGCTTTGATTCCTGATAAATGGTAACTAAAAGAGCAGTAATTAAGGGGAAAAAACCTCAACATTAAAGCAATAAATATGACTACTTACAAAAAAAAAGTCAGAAATTGCCTAAGAATCGAATTTTTTTTTTCGATCTACAAAATTCACTATTTTCTGATAATAAACGAATGCCTTACGCCTCTCTTCAGGCTTTTGATAATAACTGAGTGCCTTCTTTGATGATTGCTAATAACAAATGAATGTCCTATGCCTCTTTGCCGGTTTCTGATAATACACGAATTCCTTATTGTCTCCGCTGTATGCCTTATTTTTGTCGATTTCTAATAAATAAATGCCTTATGCTTCATCGTGCCGATTGTCTCTTTGCCGGTTTCTGGTAATAAACGGATGCTTTGATTCCTGATAAAAAAGCGTGCCATATGTTTCATTTCTGCCAATTTCTGGTAATATATTAATGCCTCATACTTCGTCTTTACTGATTTTATAATAAATGTACGCCCTATGCCTCATTCTGTCGATTTCTAATAAATGAATACCTTACGTACCGTATCTGCCGATTGCTGATAATAACGAATGTCTCATGCCTCTTTGCCGGTTTCTGATAATATATGAATGCCTAATGCTTCATTTCTGCTGATTTCTGATAATACGCGATTGCCTTATATTTTATCTCTGCTGGTTTCTGACAATAGACGAATAAGAATATCTTATGCCTCCTTGCTGATTTCTGATAATAAAGTAAATGATTGCTCACCTTTGCCGATTTATGATAATAACATATGCCCTATGTCTCATTTCTGCCAATTTTTTTTGATAATAAATTAATGCCTTATGTTTCATCTCTGCCGATTGCTTAAACGAATACCTTATGCCTCTCTGACAGTTGTTGATAATAAACGAATGTCTTGTGACTTTCCGTTGATTTCTGATATATATGAATGCCTTATAACTCTTCATTGTCGATTTCTGATAATAAATGTACGCTCTATGCCTTATTTCTAATAAGAAATGAATACTTTATATTTTATCTCTGCCGATTGCTGATGATAAACGAATATCTTATGCCTCCTTGCTGATTTTTCATAATAACCAATTGCTTTATGCCTCACCTTTGCCAATTTATGATAATAAATGTCTCATGTTTATCTTTTTCAACATCAATTCCATTTATATAACGATATCCAACGTTGTAGATTTCACTGATGTCTCCTATCTCTGTTGACTTTTGATAATAAATAAACACGAATTAGAAAATGCGTTCAAAAAAAAGGATAAAAAAGAAAAAAAAATCGAGTTATACAACAACCTTGACCGCGTTCAAGAATATTTTAGTCTTATTTTGTTTTCTTGCAAATTATCGTCTGAAAAAAAAGTTAAAGCAAAAAATAATGAACAAAATACGCAAACAAACCGAAAAAATGGAAGGCAAAATAGAATACTTGCTACAGAAGATATACACGGCTTTTACTTTAAAAAGAAAATTTAAAATTAAAATAAAGGCGGCACCGAAAAACTAGCATGAAAAAGTAAAAAAAAAATAAATATATGTTTTATCTACTAGGTCTAGGGTCCGTATTGGGCTGGGCTAAACCTGTGGGTTTTAGGATCGGGCCGGGTTTGTGCACGGGTCGGGCCTAAATTTTAAAGATTGTTTGTAAAGTGGGCCGGGTTCAGATCGGGTTTATTAAATATTGGACCCGGGTCAGGTTTAGTAAATAGGCCCGGTACAGCCCAATAATATTCATATCATTGTAGACCAATATATATCGATTACTAACAAAGGGGATATATATTGATGATAATCATGATTGTAATCGATGGTTAGTCATCGATATATAGCAGATATGATATAATCGATATATATTAGCTAATATGTAATAATCGATACTCCCAAGATTAAAAATAATACTTATATTAAATCTTTATTTTATTTAAAACTTTTTAAATTATTACATATTTCATACATCTCGTGCCTCTCTTACAACATAATTGCTACAGAACAATAGTGTAATCCTTTGGGTCCTTTTCATCCTTTCGTCAACCTATTTAAAGTCCCACGTTTCGGTAAACACATACAAAAAAAAATAAAATTACAGAATAAAAAATAACAGGGAAACCAAAAACTAGCGTTTATTTTTACACCAGCCCCGGGTCTCGTTCAAGTGTTTCTTGACTCCATTTCGCGCTCCCCAGCAACAAGCTGTAAAAGAAAGAAAAGCATTAATGAAAAAAATGAAACCAACAAACAAAGAGAAACTGGAAAAACTGGCACTTATTTGATATACCAGTGTAATTTCCTTTTGGGACCGGATCCCCATTCACAGCTCCATTTTACCCTCCTGACAAAGCGCAAACCTATAAGAAAAGAAAGAATTAGTAAAAATATATAATAATAACGAGACAGAGAAAAAAAATAGAAACTGGTACTTATATTGGTGCCAGTTCTGGTCCAAATCACCAATTCCAGTTCCAATATATCTTCCCGGCGAAGCACTAACCTAGAAAAAAAGAAATACTAGTAAAAGAACCGAAAACAAAGAACAAGAAACTAAAAAAAACGAACCTGGTACTTATCTTAGTACCAGTCCCAGGTCCAAATCATCAGTCCCAGCTCCAATATATTTTCCCTAGCGAGGCACCAATCTGAAAAAAAAGAAACATTAGTAAAGAAATAAAAACAAGAATGGTCAAACGAAAAAATGAACCTGGTACTTATCTTAGTACCAGTCCATATTACCATTCCCGCTCCAATATATCTTCCATAGCGAAGTATCTCTGGCGAAGCACTAACCCGAAAAAAAAAAGCACAAAGTGAGAACAAGTCAATGAAAAATAGCAACTGGTACTTATCTTGTACCAGTTCTGGGTCCAAATCTCCAATACTGGTGAAGCGCTAACTGTAGAAAAAAAAAACTATTAGTAAAAAAAAGTACAAGGTACAAGAAAACGAAAAGAACAACTAGTACTTATTTTGTACTAGTTCTGAGTCCAAATTTCAAACCCGGCTTCAATAGTTTACTACAAAATTTTTTAACCGTCATACAAAGATTGATGATCTTACTTAAAATTTAGAGAACTAATAGACCTTAAAAAAGGTTGCTACAAAGCGTGAAATATTAAAAAAGTTGATTAAAGTGCTCTCAAGTATCTCTCAATGTGATTTGCTATTTATAGAGATCGGCACAAGTACTACTATTAATTGAAGTAATTTTTAGCCAAAGATTCATATTGCAAAATGAACTCGCTTGACCAAATACCGTAATTTATTTTCCACTAAAACTTGGTAGATTATCTAATGCAGATCATATACTACATATAATATAAAAAAAAATGTAAAATCAATTACGTCGCTACATAGCGATTGATAACTATTTGGGTTACTGTAAATAAATACGATTAACAGATTCGTACTGGTTTATATCTGTTAATCGAATATTTATTGATTATTGATATTTATAACGATTTATAGTTGTTATATATTATAATTTTATTGGTCGATATGCAAATCGTCGCGATGATTAGCAAATTTCAAAAATTTTTTTTTTGTTCTGATGCAAAATCGGGTTAATCAGGTTTTGGGCTCAAATTTTCAAACCCGTAAAAAATTTGGGCGGGTTTTGGGCCGGGCTTAAAAAATAATCAGGCCCATGGCCCGACCCGAACCTGTAACTTTTTATTGGGCCGAACTTGAACTTTGGGCTTGTAAAATATTTTCAGATTTGGGTTTGGGCTTGGAGATACCCGACCTGACCCGGCCCAATACGGACCCTAGCTAGATCTAAGGATACCTGAAACAATAATTTACCTGGATAACCTGAGGTAATCTAATAATACCTAGTTGAAAAAATTTTTTCAATGAATCCAATCTCAACCTGCAAATTTAGATGAGTTAAATGCTTTATTTCAGTTTAGCAATAATATTCCTTCGATATTTTTTTAATAACAATAACTAAGCAAAAATATGCAAACTATACTTATCTGCATGAATGTAATATTCTATCAAGTTCTTTAACTCCAAATTCATCCAAAATATTTTATTTGAATTATTAATATCTGCTAAATATTTACAATGAATAAATAAATGCGCTCTGAATTATATGAGTGTTGACAAGGGAAAACCTGTCATCGGACTTTCAATTATATTTTGCACCAGACATACTCTCTAATAAATTAAATAGATTGTGTCTGGTAAAAATATAATTGAAACCCGATGACAGGTTTTCTCTTGGCAACACTCATATATACCATAACGAATATGTTTATAACAAATAACAATATGTTTTGAATAAAGCATTCTAGTAAATGTAAAATTGTTACTAAGAGATCATTCATATCTACTGATTTTTACAAATAAATGCCTTATTACTAGTGTTTCGATCCTATTCTTTAAGGGCCATCCAGATTAAATTCGGATCCTACTTTGTGTATCCGGATGATAATCCGAATCTGGATAAATCCGAATTCAATTATTGAATCCGGATTCTATATGAGCACAAAGTGCTATCACTTTACTCATTACATTTACGAATTTGGCTACAAATGCTATGAAACCAAATTTGAATAGTTTATTTCAAATACTGTATCTAACAAAATGAAATGTCAATTTCGAATTTAATAAATTAACAAAAAACGTGTCAGACAAATGCAGTGAGCTATGCGAAATATAATTAATTTTTGTGTATCAAAAGATTAAGATCGAATTTTAGTGTAGGAAGTTCTATAACAAATTAATGTTAATTTTTTTTTAGTTATTACTCGAGGTAGGAACGTCCCGAGTGCCCCGAGTTTGTAGATCGTTACACAATTTATTAATGATTTTTTTTTATATACTTTTTTCGGAAGATTATCTCTTCTATGAACCCAGTCAAGTATACTAAGAAACTTGAATTTTTCATGCCGTACTATAATACTTTCAGTTGAATCATTTTGAATCATTCGACCTTCATATTACAATTTACCTACCGAAGTTATAAGTAAATTGCAATCACTACGTTGACGAAATCTTTTGTGTTGAACAAAAAAAAAAGGTAAAAAAAAGTTTAAAATGATTAATAGCGTTAGTGTAGGAGGAAGTAATTAGTTCGTATATTTTTTTTATTATACGTGTTGCATAGAAATCCTTTAGGAAATTAAAAGTATACGAATAATATTAATTAACTATGCACTTTATTATCATTATAGGTGTTAAAATACGATAAGAAGTTTATATATGATGTGTGTTAAAATTGCAAAGAATTTATTAGTGCAATAGTTGTATAAAGATAGTAAGTGTAATATATTAGAAGTTTGAATAGACGTAGAATTAGACATAGAATTAGATGTCGAATTAAATATAGAATTAGACATAGAATTAAATATATATAGATTATTATTATTATTATTATTAAGGTTTTGTAAATAAATACTATAGAAAAATTTAATAATCTCAATTTAAGTTATTAAATACATGCTTGCTTATCTAACAGTAACATTTAACGGCATTTATTTTGAACTTTAGCCATAAATTTTAATTAAAATTCGTTTCTTTCGTTTTATAAAGATTTACGATTTGATTGGTTAATCTGCATGTGATGTTCTTTACATGATAAAAATTTTTGATTTTAATTGGCTGAACAAATATGCATGATCGGGATCATCATTTTCTTATTCGGGACGTTCCTACCTGTAAGTTATTACTAGTGATTTGGCCGGATCCATCCTATTTAAAACTGGATAAATCCTATTTAAAATACTAAATCCGGATATATATATCAAATATAAATAATAGGATTAATCCGGATTAATAGGATTACGGATTGGATCTCTACTTATTACATTAACAACCAAAATATTATACTGAGGTAATATACTTGCCAAATTTTGATAATATATATTTATTTCATTTCATTTCACGTTTTGGAATATTTCATTGATACCTGCTAAATTTACAATGAATTAATGCCTTATATCATCCTCTATAACTTCAATTCTATATTCTTTTGATTAATCATACCTACCAATTTGATGAAGATTCATGCTTTGTTTTCACCTTTCTACCAAGTTGCTGATAGGTATATATTTTAGAATTGTGAATTTTATTCCATTAATTTTTATTTTAGTTGCATTAATTTAGTAAAAATTTTATTAAGAGAAATCAATTCATGTTTGTGAATACTTACCATTATAAATTTCAAATAAGCAGGTATGAGTAATCCAGATAAAATATGAATCTTAGAGTTAGAATGACAAAATTAAATTATCAAAGAGTAGTAGGTATGAGTGACCTAAATGAAAATATAGCATTAACCATAAAATCGGCAAGTATAAATGATCTGAATGAGATACAAATGAAATTATAGCAGATCAGTATGGTATAGGTGAGCGGATCCATATTGTATAGGTCAAATTTAAAATCCATACTATACCGATTAGCTATAATTCCTAACTCTAACGCTAATATATATTACACCTGATCAGTATAGTATAGATTTAAAAATTTGGACTATACTATATGGATCTGCTCACCTATACTATACTAATCTGTGAAATACCTGATACAAATATAAGAATTGGTGAATAACGTGTTAATCTATCATAAAACAATAAGAAAGTATCATTAAATTAATTAATGCCGTATAGTCGCGAAATAACGCACAGGAGCGTTATTTGCTTAATTCAGGTCAAAATTCGAAATTACGCCTCTGCACGTTATTTCACATTAAGTCTTCAGTTTATACCTAACATTTTTACTAATAAATAGGATAAGAAAAGTGACATTATTATTACCATTTAGCACTGCATAGGATCATGTTTGAGAACTTTATTTTGAATTTAAATTACCTATACTATTATCAGTGATGGCAATTTAATCGGCCAAAGAAAATTTAATTGGCCATCGGCCAATATATAATTATTTGGCCAAAATGGCCAAAATTTTGCGGCCAAAGTTGAATGTCAATTGGCCAGTCCAATAAAAATTATTTGGCTGATATGGCTGTTGGCCAATGGCCAAATGGCCAAACAGCCAAGTGGCCAAATTTCTCTGTATAGTAATAAAAAAGAAATGTATATAAAAATACTGTATTATATGCATACTAATGTTAATATATATTACATATACGTACTGGTTTTGTTTAAAGCCACACTATTAACTATAAGAACCAATATTCTTGAATTGTATTTATTGTATATTACCTTCCCAAAAAAAGTTAATTAACACTATAGTTATCTATTTTCATGTGCTATTACTAAAGTTGCGATAAAGAAATTGACGAACTATTGGAATTAATAAAACTTATAGAACGGATCGATATTTAACTATACGTGAAAGAATAATTAAATCTAACGATTCTTTTCAAGTTCTTTTTTAATTATAATAGTTTGCTTGAAAGTTCGTTTTGAAAGCATATTAATATATAAGATAACTTAAGTAATAATTGTTAAGCTATATAAAAAAAAATCTAGCGAAAGTTAATAAATTATATAAAAAATAATTTAAGTGAAGGTTTAATAACTTATATAAAAATAATTTAAGTGAAAGTTTAATAAACTATATAAAAATAATTTAAGCGAAGGTTTAAAAAGTTATATAAAAGTATAATTTGAACAAAGGTTTAATAAGTAATTTGAGCAAAGGTTTAATAAACAAAGGTTTAGTAAGTTATATAGAAAAATTACTTAAGTGAAGATTTAACCAATCAAATTACTAGTTTTATTTGGCCGTTTCGGCCAAAAATGAAATTTATATTTTTGGCCTTTTGGCCTTGGCCAATGGCCGCGGCCATTGGCCGGCCAAATAACCAAGTGACATCACTGACTATTATGGCTTCGGTGATTTAATTGGTGTAGAATACTTATAAGAGGATTTCTGAATTGAAATTAATTCTTGAATTATTAATGCCAGATAACTTATATGCTAATTAGAATAGGTTAGCGAAGAAATGAAAGCTAATAAAAATACAATAATGGATATAAGCATATTTTGATACCAATATAAAAAAATCTAGCTACAATTTCATACTAGTTGGTATTAAGGCTTTACGTTTAGAAAACCTAAACCAGATTCAATAATTGAATGCAGACTTAAGTTAGACAAGGTCTTAAATATATTTAATAGACACGATATCTAATTATATTCACGTAATATTGAAAAAATAAAGACATCAAAAGATATGTCAAAATATTATTTATTATTCTCGCATCTTAAAGATTTTATAATGAATAAATGCTCATCTTAATAATCATCAGGATTATACATTCAGGGTGTGGTGACTTAGGGAAGTTGTTAAGTTGTCACCCCCAAGCGACAGGTCTAGAGTTCAAATTCCACTGGAGACGGTTTAGAAAAGTAGGCCTGTGTACCGGTAACATTTATTCGACGATCGGTTGGGTACATTACCTATAGTCCTTGGTTACCATTTCAAATAGGAGCTTTCGGGCGAAGTTGTGTTTTGTGATACAGACAAATCCAAGGAACGGAATATTTGAAACCCGTTTGGCAAGACCCGAGTAAGGAGGTAGTGAAGATCTTTGACAATACTGCAGATCCAGAATTTGAGACCGAAGAACTGGACGAATACGCCGGGACAAGTGGGGCACCAACCTGGCCACCGGAGACGTACTGGAGAAAAAGGACCTATGCTGTAGAATTAGGAACCAAGGGAAGTTAACCAAAAAAGGCACCTAAAGCCAAGGTACAATGACCCATCCGGGCTAACTGGTTTGGTAGTTTGGGAGGGATTGGTTATAGGACTGGTGATATAGGTATCGGGATCGGAATGAACCTTGCAAGGGCAAGGATACCGTGCGGTTCAATGGTTAGCCCTGACTGCTAGTGGTGGCCTCGGCCATTGTGAAGGTATTCAATGCCTAATCTAGAAATGTGTGGGACATAGAAAGATTAGGAGGTATGTACTACACCCTCCCTAGGGCAATCCGGTAGTATGAGAACCCTACTGGATTATCTATAGAATTAGGGTACAAGTAGTATAGCAGATGTCAACCTGGGTGGTCTTCAATTGAAGCAGCACAAGGTTATGTGTTGGCGTGATTGTGGGGGTGATACAGGACAGGAAACATCAGAGAGTTTAAATGGGTAACCTTCTAGTTAGGTTACAGGTACGGCATATAGTATAGAACCTTCAGGTGGACTACTTAAATTAGGCGACCAAAAGTTGCACGTGTAGCTACATGTACTCTCGTTAATCAAAAATGTATTATCCAAAAACCTAATAAAAATCCGCCTTCATGCGACATTGCAAAGGTAAAAAAAAAAAAAAAAAAAAAAAGGATTATACATTCTATTGCATTCATGTATTTACTATTTTTACTAACTCAATCTAATCCCTCCTTATTTGGACATGTTCGTGCATTATGTCCTTGCTGACTGCAAATGCTACATTGTCTTTTTTGCGTATTTCTATGATTTTTGAGGTTAATTTGTTGCATGGATGGTGAAACTAACACTACAACACCACTTGACTCTGTCAAAAATATAAACTATGTACATTAGTAAGAATACATTTACTGTGACGGATTAAAATGAAACCGGATTAAATGAAATACGTATATTATAAAAATTTTGGTGAGTATTCTTTAGGGTTAGGGGTTAAGGTTAGAGACTAGTTTTAGAATAGAGTTTATATTAAACAAGTATAAGTAGGTTTTAGAGTGTTAAATAGAAACCCACTTTTCATTTTAATCTGATTTCATTATAATCCGCACATTTACTGATATTCACTGTGACTATAAATACAATAAACTAATACCTGGTGCTGCCTTATCAAATACTCGAGCATTCTCTTGACTTGTAACGGCGGTTAATGATTCATCATCATCACTAGCTTAATTATCGCTAGTTTCATCGTCGCTAACTTCTTCATCGTTAACTTCTGAACCTATGTCAATAAAAGTTATTAGTAACAAGTACAGATAAATTAAACACATTAATTTGTTACTTATACCAGCTTAAAAATTATCAATAACAATAACATGGTTAAATGAATATACTGAATTCATATTAAGGCCATACAAATTCAATTACTGGGTTTTCATAACATAAACCTTTTGAATAGACCCAGCCGACTGTCTTTTTTTTTTAAATGTTAAATATAAAATTTTATAAAATTCTAAAAAACTTTTTTTAAATTCGACCCGGTTATTAAACATATAAAAAAATTTTTTTGACTTTGGCCAGGTTATGAAAACTAATTAATTAATTTTGCATAGCCTAATGTATGTAAATCGAATAAACTTACCTTTCGATTTCATTACTCTGATTAACGTCTAATGGCCTTTTTTCTTTGCAGGTCTTAAATATTATGACCTTTTTGTTTGTATATTTTACACTTATATGAAGCTTTAACATTAAATGTTTCTGTAACACTCTTAATTCTTTTTGAATCTGATTTTTTAGGACGACCTTTCAGTTTTCGATCAATAGGATTTTGAATAATTGTATAATCGCTATCAACAATACCATGATTGAGATTATAATCCACACTATTATTATTAATTATTCTTTTTTGAATTGATGAAAAAACCCCAAGAAGTTCACGATAAATATTCTCATTATTATCTTCAATTGCATCAACCATTACCTTCCTTCCTAATCCCCAAAGCTCACCAAATTTACGTTTTTTTGAAATAGCATTGGATATTTCATCATGTGATTGTTCTGAAACAACCCTGTTTGTGAGCTCTCCGATTTTATTAATACTAGATTCAGATAAATCTAAAAATCGCGTTGGCAAGGAATAAGTTTTTTATGTTGATGCTAATGCCCCTAAAGAAACAGCTACGAATTTATTATTTGATATATTAGTTCCTTGTAGCTCGTCCTTGTACCAACGCCTATTCACCATCCCAATATGAAATCTTGCAATTGGGGTGAGGGTCATCACCAGTGTTCGAAATTTCGGACTCAAATACTGTTCTCATAAGAACAGCATAATAGCAATGAGTGTTCTCAACCTATTGTTTATGTTCTCATTTATGCTCACTGAAAAAAAAAAAAAAAAAAAGAACCAATTTAAAAATATATTCTATACTGTAAATATATTAAAATATAAGTACCTTTTTATTTCCATATAATAATATTTAATGCTCTAATATTACCTATAAAAACATAAATAGTATTAGATAAATATAAAAATTTGATATAATTCTATTAACATGTCTATATATAAATATACATTAGAGCATATCTTTTTATTTATGCTAATTATATATAAGTTTAACTAAATAATTTTGATAATAAATTATTATGATATTTGATATAACAATATTTTGTAGTTACTAATTAATACTTAAGAGAACACAATTTTTATTTTACTGTTCTCAAAAAAATTTTAATAGTGAACAGTAAAAAATTTTTACTGTTCACAAATTTAAAACAGTGTTCTCATGAGAACTCAGAGAACACTAATTTCGAACACTGGTCATCACACGATAAAAATGATGACATGGATAGCAGGACCCCGAAGGATACATATATAACTCAGATCCAGACTCAAAATTTTAATATAACTTTATACACTTAATTTTATTAAAAGCTTTATACAAAATTATCATATAAGTTCAAATTTACTATAAATTATACAATTTCAGATCTGAGTACCAGTATGATCATGTTAACCACCAAAGCCAAAAACATAATTACACAAAAAAAAGTGACGAAGAGAAAATCAGAAACCTATCTAGAAAAAGAAGGGCGGTAGTTAACCGTGTTCAAATTCAACAACAAAATTTTTAGTTCCGAAAATAAGCTACCCATACGATCGATGAACGTTGCTACATAGTAAAGTCTAAATTTTACTAAGCAAATCGATTAAAGTCGCATAAGTAACATTGTTCAGCAGATCAAAATACGCGTACCCTGAAAATTTCATACAAATCGGAGAACTTTTTATTATTTGACTTTTAATTTTTACGTTCAACAGTTTTTTTTTTATAAAAAAAAAACCGTTGAACGTAAAAATTAAAAGTCAAATAATAAAAAGTTCTCCAATTTGTATGAAATTTTCAGTGTACGCGTATTTTGATCTGCTGAACAATGTTACTTATGCGACTTTAATCGATTTGCTTAGTAAAATTTAGACTTTACTATGTAGCGACTATAATCGATTGACCAAAAATCGCTTTATAAGTTACTCCCGATTTTTTTCTGCATATTTATTTATTGTTTATAACATATTTATTTATCGTCTACAGCATATTTATTTATTGTCTACAGCATATTGATTTATTTTACTTATTAAAGTTTTGTATTCAAAAATAAGCTACCCTTTATTGTGCTTTAAATTACTTAAAATAGTAAATAAGCTACCCACGGCACGGGTTTTTTTTGTTAAAAATCGGCAAAAAAAGGTAGCTGCAACATACGGTATATATCGATTTATATCTACTTAAAAATTTCCCGATGTATATATAGTATCGTTATACAAAAAAAGATTGTACTTGTTATAAAGATCGTCTTTGTTATACAAATAAACATCTAACTTTTCAAAAAATTACCAGTTGGTTATACAAATTTAAACATATGACATATGGAAAAATTATATATAAGTCTATACAAAGCCAGATCTCAGTATTATATATATCCTTCGGGGTCCTTGGATAGCCATGGGATTTTCCAATCATGCATGTACAAAGAAAAGTACCGTCGCTCAAAAAATATACAAAATGGGAAGTTTCAGGATTTATTAAGTATATAACTTCCCATACTTTAAAAATTGTCGAGGAGTCATTTATGAACGAGCTCAGCTGTACTTGCGGGCAGTCAAATAGGTTATCGATGCACTGGTTTGATTCATTAACTTTCTAAAAAATGACCAGATAAATTAACTTATATATATGAACTGTTATTACAGTATTTGTTGTCAATATCATTAAATATCACGGATCAATCTCGATATTATTCATCATTGCGGCTATGCCGCAATGATGAATAATATCGAGATTAATCTGTGATATTTAATGATATTCGTAATAACTATTACATATAAATTTAAAAGTTGCCTAAGCGAAAATAACATAATCAATTTTCGCGGCATGATAATGAAGACTTAAGTTCATTTGCTCTATTTGCTTCTTCATTATATTCGGCATGACTAACTCATTAAGCTGTTGTACAACTGGCTCAAAAATAGTTATTGCCATACTTTTTGGTCCTATTTTGGTATATTTTGCTTCCAGTTAATAAATTCACAATAGTCATTCTCTTCTTGATACCTTTCTTCTAAAGCATCAAATAAATCACACAATGAAAGTCCTGAAGTTCCAAAAAGGCGGTTTAGTGTTGAATTTTTGCTCTCATTACGAGAGGTTGACTGGATGCTAGCAGTAAAATATCTATTGGTGAATGCACGTGCCCACGATTGAGTATTACATCCTAGAGACCTCATCAAATAATTTTTGGCTTGTGGATAATTGTGTAATAGCTTTTCCCATCTTTTAAAACAAATAAAATATTTTTAATACAAAAAATGATAATTGTCATAGCTGAAGTTAGTAGGGTTCCGCAATTTGATTTGATCTTCAAATATTTGAATCAAATATTTGATCAAATTCAAATTCAAATTTGACTATATTTGATTTGATCAAATTCAAATCTGGCCAAATTTGATTTGATTTGACAAATATTTGATTTGATTTGAAAATTACTATTAAAAATTCAAATTCAAATCAAATTCAAATCCAAATATTTGAATCAAATCAAATTCAAATCAGGGTCAATTTGATTTGATCAAATTCAAATTGACCCAATATTTAATTTGATTTGAATTTGAGAAACACTAGAAGTTAGAAATCTCTACTAAAATTTACTTACCGTATAGTCGTAAATAACGCACAGGAGCGTAATTTTGAATTTTGACCCGAATTAAGCTTAATAGGCCAAAATTCGAAATAACGCTCCTGCGCGTTATTTCACGAATATACAGGATACTCTTTTTTTTTTTTTAAACAATAGCCTAATTAGTATGGGATGCCATTGGCATCCAATACTTATACTTTTTTATTATTTAAATTAGAGCTTGGATCCAGTTATTCATTGGATACAAATTTAATAGTAAAATCCATGGATATTAGTTAAATTTAATATAAAAACGAATGACTGGATCCAAGCTCTAATTTAAATTCTATCAACAATTAAAAGAAAACTATTACCTTTCATGAAACTTTTTTTCTGTCATACTATTCCTTGTAATATAAAAATCTTTCATAAAATTAACAAAATTCAAACCCAATACTCCTTTTAGGTTCTTTGGTAAATTTTGGCCGATATGCCAAATACAATGCATGTGAAAGGTAGTAGGAAATTGAGTTATGATAGCACCATTAACTGCCGGATCCCCATCCGTAACAAAAACCTTTGGTATTAACCCAGTTGTGTCCTTAACACATTTAAAGACCCACTTATAAGAAGATTGTGTCTTATCATCAACGATTGCTTGGGCCACAATTTGTGTCTTTAAATTGTTGTCTGGTGTTACAAAAAGCGATAAAGGCCGATTGTAGCGATTAGTTTTACATGTGTTATCATGCATTATTACATCATGATAACGTAACCACAATATTTGTTGCTCAGAGCTCATCCAAAAAAGATGAGTTAAAGAAGAAGTAACCAGGTCAATTTCCATTAAAAATATCTATCGGGGATCTTCTATTTTTTTTCATAAAGTCTTTTTAATAATAAACCTGTGTCTTCTTTTCCTGGTTCAGAATCATGGCGAAACCTACTAATAGTATTATATAGGTCTGGTCTATGTATCCTAGTCTTGTATTTCTCCCGAATAATTCGATATTGCATTGTTGCATCAGCCTTAGCAACGACTGTCAAAAAACGAATTTCTTCAATGATTTCCTTTGATAACTTTCGTAATGTCAGATCAAAGTGGCTTGCTAGTGGATGAAGTTCATGACCAATATGTTGATTATTAAAAGTCATAACTTCGGGGCAATTTTTTTCCTTTTTAAACCAAATATTAACTTTCCATGGGCATCCTACACGACAAGATGTTCCAATCAATTTCTCTGAAGGGTTCCCAGCATGGCGACATAAATATGACCATTTTAATATTTGGCAGGTTGTTGTATCCTTTTTTCCTCTGCCACCAATTCGAATTCCATGGCCTTTAGCTGCTGCATATTTCTTCATAAATCTTGCCGCTTGATCCCAGTCTCGGAATGTCTTACCAACAGAAAGCTCCAAAATATCTTCATCGTCATCAGAGCTAAAAATATATAAAAAAGAAATTAATCATATAAAAATGATCAAAAACATCTTAATGCTTACCTATCTGTTTCAGAAAAATCTCCTGCACTATCATATGCTATTAGTGCTTCGAGTTCAATGTCTGACTCATCCATAGTTTGTATATTATGAGTACGGCACTATTTTAATTATAAAACATATAATGTAGTAAAAGAACCACAACCACTATAGCACAAGTTCGCTTTGGCTTTTTTTGGAGCTTTTTTTTTTTGTCGCTTTTTTTCTATTTTTTTTTTTTTGTTGCTTTTTCATTTTAGTCTTTTTTTGTCGCTTCTTGCTTTCTTTTTGCTTTTTTTCAGTTTCTTGTTTGTTACTTCTCATGTCTTCTTTTTGGTTTGTTATTCTTTTACTTTG
Organism: Gigaspora rosea; assembly: GCA_003550325.1. Classification (NCBI taxonomy): domain Eukaryota; kingdom Fungi; phylum Glomeromycota; class Glomeromycetes; order Diversisporales; family Gigasporaceae; genus Gigaspora; species Gigaspora rosea. Next base: position 140,649 of record QKWP01000506.1, on the reverse strand, counting down.
TCGGGGGGTTTCTTTGCTTTTTTGAAGTTGTTTAGTCTATATTTAGACTTCTATTTGGCTTTGACTTCACTTAAACTAAGATTTTTAAAGGCGTGGTTACTATATTTTCAAAGTAAGCAAACTCATTTTAGCGACTAATTTATAAATTGTAACAAATCTAAAATCTCACGTAGCGATAAAGGAGTAAAAATTCTACTGTATTGATCGGTTAAACATAAACATTACCATCTAATTTCGAAAATTGAATTATCAGAGCCCCTACACTTCTATTGGCTGTACTAATTATTCACATCAGAGCCAATCAAATTTCTAATGTAAAATCGTCATATTTTTTTTGCCCACTTCTATACATGACAATTATCGGATTTTGCCTCGCTGGTCACATGATCCACAGACGGTTTATAGCATCGGTTCGGTTACTTTCCTAAAATTTCCTACTAACCATCCAACCATCAACCAAGTCTAGTGGTGGGCGGGCATAAAATCAAATTGAAAATAATTAATTAGAGGGGTTTTCTTATAAAATGGTTGCTGGATAATTGCAAAAATAATGCGGTTGGAGGAGAAAAATTATATAAAATTAAAATTGATGAGGAAATTAGAGCGAAGATTATAAAAACAAGTTAAGGTACGTATTTATCCCACTCCTTACATTCTAGACATAAGCAAGTAAAAAAATATCTTACACTATAAATCTTTACTGGGTACTTATCGACAAAGCTAGACTAACGTCAAGCTAACAGCAAAGACAAAAGAGGTAGACCAATTCCCATCTTTACCTCTTTTAAATAACCACTTCTTATGACCTCATACTTACTCAACCATTATCCCTTACTCAATACATCATCATACATATCCAACTCTTAAATACATCACCCCTGTCATCAAATACTTAAAACTTACCCACCAATTACTCTGCATTATGGGCCTGAGTTATGGTTTCGTGACAAAAGGATGCCTGTGATTTTGTTCACGGCATCAACATGTCTTGACTAGCAATGCAAACCAAACTATTTGGGATATCTCAAACTGCTGTGATGAATAGCATCACAGTTTTAGCAATAGTAATAATAATATGATACTAGTCGTCACATAATTTGGGATGTTCCAAATAGTTTGGTTTATATCCTAGTCTTGACCTCAAGAAAAATACTGTATTACTATACGGATACTACTTACATAAGACCAGCATAGCAGACAATCTCTACAATTAATTAACTTTTGTAGATATACCCATGATGATTAACCTAAAAAAATTTATCGCTTTCAATACTACTAAAAAACAAAAAAAAAACATAAGAGCTTATAAACTAATAAAATGCAAAAAAAATTTGGCATATCTATTACTAATAAACCCAAGCTCAGATCGATCAAAAATTCAAATTATTAACGAAGCCATTTTTTATTTTATTGATTACATTTTAAAAGTAATTAATATGATTCTATTTTATTTTTAATTATTGTGATCTTGAGACGCAACATGGCCCTTAGCTCACATAATTAATGAAACAATAATACTTTTACATATTATCGATCTACTGCTTATTTCAAAGTTGTATTTACTAATATAATATTCGGAATACGTATAAAGCATTAGTATAAGCCTATTGTTATTGTAATATATAGCATATCAAATGGTATACTCAAATTACCTGTAACATCTCAATCTCCTCCGTCTTTGGTATTTAAACTTATATATACTGTGTTTACTATAACTAATAGCATTATATAGTAAAATATTCGCTCCTAGGTAAAGTTTTTAGAAGTGTTGATTATTTCTAATTAATTTTAACGGGAATATCTATATTAGAATTTGCTATAAAAAAAAAAAAAAAAAAAAATTGAGGAACAGAGCGAAAGGCCATAGTAAGTAAAATGGAAATCTTTTTTACTTGCTAGATCTGTTGGCAATGGAGAGTTAACCATATTTGTACGGCTAGTCTAACTTGTCAAGGCTGAACACGTATACTTTAGTAAAAAAAAGAACAGAAACGTACAAAAAAAGAAGTTACGTTTCAACACAAAGTGGCTTGTGAAGTTTCAAATCAAATGCGTGCGCTCGAACCAAAATAGATCATTGGAATCCACGTGGAATTCTTTCATAGTAATGTTTCAAAAGTGTATAAGTTACCCGAGCAATTGATTTACATTGTTACTGTACTATATGATTTATACACGCAAATTGATTGGTTAATCTTAGGGATCGCCATGGCGATGGGTCGCTATCTATAATTTTTCTAATAAAAATACTAAAAAATTCTATGATTCTCCAAATTTTACTAATTGATTCTAACTTTATGCTCTAAGAAAATTTGTTCAGCACTCAAAAATACATATATTATTTTGATTTATAAAAATAAATGTGATAATTTAGTTTTTAGCTACCCCTAAAATCAAGTAAATTTACTGATAATTCAATTATTACATATAAATTTTTAGTAATTTGCAAAAACCTCCAAATTTATACAGATCATTTATGACCTATATTAGAGATGTCTGGGGTCCTCAAAAAATCATAAAGTAGCTTATTTTCGAAATAAAGTATTTTTTGAAAAAATTGAAAAACGTACTAATAAAAAGTTGTCCAAATAACACCAAATTTTTACTGTAGGTGTATTTTGATGTGCTGAACAACTTTACTTAATCAACTTTTTTTGAAGTTTACTTAGTAAAAAAAAGTTTTATATGTAGCAACTGCTAACGAATTTTTTAAGATTTTTTAAAAAAATCAGGGGGTAGCTTATTTTAGGTAGTAGGTTATTATCGGACATATACGGTATATACTATGCCTTACCTTAACCCTAACTATTAACTTTAACTTAACATTTATTAGTTTTAACTTTTGTTTATTTTTTTTGTTTATTTTTTTTAATTTTGATCTTCATACTGGTGTTGAACACTAGTGATATGTTTTAACAATTTTGTTTAATAAATATAAAATATAATGTATAATATGATAATAATAAATAAAGAACTCTTTTTGATATTCCTTTGGACCAAAACTTTTTATAAACGCTGACCTATAAAAAATTTGTAGTTAGCATTTTTATATATAACAAAAACTTTATTTAGAAGCTACCTGGATACAGGACTTCAGATTGCATGTGAGAAGACTAAAATAGAACTAAAAAAGATTTCTTCTTGTGGGTTTGGTTCTCTGAATAGAAGACTTCATTGCTATTAAAAATGTAGGGCTAAAACCCTAGAGTTTTTTGTCAAAAGATATAGAAGTCTTAATGAAAACATACTTTTGGTTATCTATATACTATTCTACAAAATGTAAAACTTATACCCTTTTCAAGTTTTGGTACTTCTGCTATCTCTTTTTGGTTTTTTTTCAAAATTTTGCCAAAAAGTGGACAATTTAGTTTACCCCTTCAAAAAATCGACAGTGTTACCTATCTAATCAGAATCAAGTCATAGGTGAATTTTGAATTCTGTGAAATAAACAGTAAATGATATGTGAGATATTTTGGTAAAAAATTTGAGATGAAATTTCTTTCTAGAACTTTCTAGTTTTGTTTCATACATGTATATAATACTTAGACAGATTTTTGCTATGTAGTATTATAATTTTTAATTTCTAAAAGTATTAGTATTAGTATAAGTATTTGTTATTTCCTTTCTTTTTTCTCATTTTTTTTAGATAGGATTTGTTAGTTCTGCCTTGTATATAGGCTTTTTTTTGTTTCTCTTATTTTATATCTTTTTCTTTTTGTTGTTGTTTTTGGTTTTTTGTTTAGGTTCAAAATTATTTTTCTTCTTTTATATCTCTTTTATTTCTTACATCTTATTTTTCTTAAATGGTAGTATACAGATAATAATTGGCCGGAGCGTAGCGACGGTCCATAAGTGTCTATGCAAAGTGATACAAAAATTACCTTCTTGATGTGCTTCAATTGTGTAAAATCTTGACAAATTTTACTTTTTTGATATACTTGCATATATATGATGTAAATCTTATCAGAAATGGAATTTGGAAATTTTTTGTCTGTCCGCACGCGTGTCTATATTTGTACCAACATATGCATATTAACGCGTTTGTGTAATATGGTGAACATCATATGATGAGCTCCGGACATATAATGCTACGCATTAGCCTAGTATATGATATTATTATTTGATTCTACCATTGGTGCTAAGTGGGAGGGATTTGAAGAGAAATTCTATAAACTTGGTAGCACTGACATTAAGACTCCATTCTCTTAGAAGCATGGTGCAACGAGTTGTATTTGGGCACTAGCTGAATAATGTTGGATCTATATATGGGGTGTCCTCTATTAAAAGGGCCCATTTTTATATTTTTTCAAAAATTGAGTTTTTGTTAGATTTATGTAAATTTTAACATGATTGACATTTTTCAATTATAAATGAAAGTCGATTTGCATAATAAAAAATAGAGATAATGTAAAAGAAATATTAACCGAAGTTGTCTAAGGCCAAGCACATCACAAGACTACCCGATAGTCACCTGCTACATTTAACCAGGGACGATGATTTTCTGCGGTGAAAACTTACCAATTCCGTCCGTGACAAAAACAAATTCTGCAAAAATTCCGTGCATTAAAATTCATAATTTCTGCGTGAATTCTGCGTTGGTCATTTATAAATTCTGTGTTGGTTATATGGAGTGCTCCGTATTAAAAGGGCCCATTTTTACATTTATCTCATTTTGAGATAATCGAGCTTAACCACTTGTTTTGATTTTCGGACTGATCCGGGATTAATTAAATTTCACTATTTTGATTGGTTAAAGACGGCATGTGACTATCGGATAATCTCGTGACGTGTTGGCTCTACACAGCCTCATGTAATTTTTCTTTTTACATTATCTTGATTTTTTATTATGCAAATCGACTTTCATTAATAATTGAAAAATATCAGTCATGTCAAAATTTACATGAATTTGATAAAAACTCATTTTTCAAAAAATTGTAAAAATGGGCCCTTTTAATACGGAGCACTCCATATAGAAATCTTGAATATTCTGCAATCAATTTGTCATATGTCTTCGGATTATTTCGGATATTAGGCAAAAAATTTTCGCCCGACCACGCTCGTATTTCAGGTTTATTTATTTTCTACATCGGAGCTTTTCAGAACTTTTCGAAACTTTTCGGAAGTTATATTTTTAGAACCTTGTACTTATAAAAAAAAACAAATAATTTATAAATCCCTACTTTCTGCGGCAATTCCGTGCTATTCTTAATACATTCCGTGTTTACAACCTAATTCCGTGATTTCTGCGGCATTTCGTGAAATGCAGAAAATCATCGTCCCTGCATTTAACCAATCAAAATTGTGAAATTTGATTAATCCCGGATCAGTCCGAAAATCAAAACAAATGGTTAAACTCAATTATCTCAATAAGATGAATGTAAAAATGGGCCCTTTTAATAGGGAACACCCCATATTATTTGATATATCAATTAGTTTATAGTTGTAAACTATTGCAGGATTAATAAACTAGTGAGGCTGTCAAAGTTTAATAAAAAAATAAAATAAAATAATAATAAATAAAGGGATTTATTTTATAGTGCTATGGCGCTATAGTGCTATAGCACTATAGTATGTAATATTTTACATATTTCGGAATCATCGTATCCCATAACTGAAAGACCATCTAATCTAGTTTTTGTAAAAAAAGCTTGTTGATATATAGAAGTAATCACTTCTGATGTACTACATGTATTACTTCGCAAGGCTTCGGATTGACATATCCAGGTTCAAATCCTTTTTGAACCACTGTAATTATAAAGTCACGCTGATTTACTGTAGTAAAAGTTTTCATACCAAGACAAGACGAACAGGATAAAGAAGTGTATGTATTAAGTCATTACTAGTTGGACGTGAAATCCACCACTCTTTAGCATACGGTCCAAAATGCAAATTTTGTACAATTTCGCCCCGTAATACAAGTGTAACTTTGTATTTTGACATGTTATCGTATTGCTAGAATACGTTTTAATAAAAAAAAAATAAAATGTATAAAATTGGGTTGAGTTTCTGTACTTAAGCTTTGTTGGGCGTGTTAAGAGTTACTTTTTTATAAATTACGGAAAAGAAAGTTTATTTGTTGAATTTAGAGCTTTTAAGCTCGAAGGTTATTCAACATTTATAAAATACGAGACAGTCACAAATACAGTATATAAGTCTTAGAATTTTATTCACTAGCTACATACATAAATAATGCTTATCAGCATTGTTTCAAAACTTGTGATCTCAAATAAGTAAGTTAGGTGTGGCTAGTTTTTGCTGAGCTCATTGAACTCGTTTTCTTTCAGTTTCATTAGTTCATTTATGGAGTAAAAATGTTAAAATTACGCCTATCTGTCTGAACTTATCGCTCTTTTCAAATAAAACAATTGAATATTGTGAATTTTACGAATTCCGAACATTACTATTATAAAAAACGATGAAATTCACAAACTCGGTTGTCTCAATGATCAAATCCGTGGGTATTTGAATATTTTTGACTTAAATGGTCATGATTACTTACCTAAGTTTGGTATTTCATACCACTTAAATTTAAGCTCATGACGAATTTTAAGAGTCGGGTATCTGGTTTGGTATACCAAATTTTGAATGCAAGTAATTTATTTGAGATATTCACATAAAGCGAAAATACTCACGCAGTGATAATAAAATACCAGTCAGGGTGCGATTTTAAGAGAAAGACTTGCACATATTCTGTGCATTAAATAGTTTTATAGTATTTGTTAGTGACAGGTTTTTTTGGCGTTACTAGATATTTTAATGTTTGTATTAGTTTGTATATATTTAAAAAAATAATTGGCCGGAGCGTAGTCCATTAGTGTCTATGCAAAGTGATACAAAAATTACCTTCCTGATGTGCTTCAATTGTAAAAATCTTGACAAATTTTACTTTTTGATATACTTGCATATATATGATGTAAATCTTATCAGAAATGGAATTTGGAAATTTTTTGTCTGTCCGCGTTTGTGTAATATGATGATGGGCTCCGGACATATAATGCTATGCATTAGCCTAGTATTAAATATATCAAGATGATTTTTTTTTATATAGGGAACACGTAGATTCGAAAAAGGGCTAAAATTACATATATTATTGTAGATCACTGGTTCCCACGCGAATCACGAATTAATGTTAACCTTTTTATTTCAAGCATTTGCGGTTAATTTATTTCCTTTTTTTTTAAATCAAATTTGGAATTATGATGAAATTTCGGTCCATAGACTAAGTAATCTTGAAAATTTTGTTAAAAAAATTATAAATTAATCTGAAACAACTCTATTCCAATCCCACTAGTAGCTATCATTAATTTATCGTTTTTATCATTTCCGTCGTTAATTCTCAAAACATCCATACAGCATGGATCACAAACATTAATAAATTCCGATTTAATCAATTCAAATTTACCTTCTTCATTCTGCTCACTTATTTCATCATTATTGATTAAATTTTTAAACGTAATGTTCCATAAATTTAATCGTTGATCAATTGATGTACTAAGAATTGTCGAACCATTTATGATACGTATACCTAATCAGAGAATAAAAAGTATCAATATATAACATAAAATATAATAATCAATAAATGTGGCACTTTATGCTGAAGATTTAACTATTTAATATGGAATTTTAACTTTTTGGGAACTTTTTTTATTAGCTTTAGCATAAGCCAATTTCAGCATAAATTGCCACAATAAATCGCCAATACTGTTGCTGAAATTTGAACCTATTTTTATATGAAGATTTGACTTTTGTTATTTTTTTTTTTTTTTTTAGGATTGGATTAGAATTTAGGGTAAGGTAGATAGAGAATATATGGTGGATTTCAATAAGGTTTATATTTTCAAATAGAGTCCTCAAATTTCAGCATCAGCTGATTTTAACATCAGCCGCGACAATAAATAAACACCTTGAATGGATGATCCATGTGCAACGTCCATTTTCAAAATATCATTTACACATTGTTCCGCTGTCCATTTTTCACAATTTGTTCCTTTAAATTCATGATACGTAAATTCCAAAATGATAGCAGCTATAGCATTGTCTTCACCGCCAGTTACAACCATATATGATTCTTTCATGAAGTTAGAAGTAGTGGGATTAGTCATTTGATGAAGTGCGATACAGTTTACTCCGGATTGATGTGCTTGATAAGAGAAAATTGGCGTGCCTAGATTGTATGGAGTACGGTGTTGGAACTTTACTTCGGTAGCATATGAAACTAAATAGCTAATTTGAAAAAAAGTAAGAATATAATTCAAAAAGAGCAAAAAGAACGTATTTTAAGACATCACAATTACCGTACCTGTGAATATAGTGTGAGATATCCCAAACAGCAATCCTATATTTAATAGATTCGAATTAAAAATATCCTTACATGTTTGGTAAAATTTCAAAAAAAAATTTTTTTTGCAATATACCTGCCATCGGTTGCTGACGTGAATAATAATATGCCATCTTCGGTCATTGATTCTTTTGCTAAAAATAGATAAGTGGAATTTTAAACAATCAGAACAATCTACTAACTTAAGATGCAAAATATGCAAACTATGTAATAATAAATTCTAAAACTATAACCTTTAATAACCACATTTTCTACTTGCAAAATACATTTATTGTGAAATTTAGACATTCCAATCAAAAAGAAACTTTTTTTCTCTTCGTCAAATAGCCAAACCTAAATTAAGTAAAGTTATATTATTTTAATAATCGTTTTTAATATTACAATACTAGTTTAGAAAAATGATAAATTTACCCTTAATATAGAATCAGAATATACAGCTGCAATAATATGATATTCATTATTTGCACTAATTGAACAAACGCTTGTATCCATTATTCTGGTTTCTAGAACTTCGCTGAAGTGTAAAATATAATTACGAATAAAATACGAAGTTTAATCTCTATAAAAGTGCAAATGTGCCTGCCTAAATTTAAAATAATGTTTACCTGACGACAGGACAAGACGCCCATTCTAAGCAATTTATATTGACCAAGGGCGCTTGCGCTATTAAATTCAAAAAATTTGTAATTTACAGGACATAAAAAAAAAAAAAAAATTAAAAAATTATTGTGAGAAGAACATACTTGAAGTCTCTTTTTGGTCATGCGAGACGTTAATTTCAACTTTCCAACATGTCAATTCTTCACTTGCACCACATGAGAATAATAATAATTCATTACCTACAATGTAAAAAAGAATTCACAATTACTTTGATAGAGATCACTACAAACCAAAAAATAAATAATCTGATACTTACCAAAACTCCATTCTATGTTCTTAATCACTGAACTATGTTTTTTAATACTGCACAAGCTAAACAAGCGATTTTCTTTTTCATCAGGTATATCTAAAATTTTTTTTATGTATCATATGAAAATTATAAATTAACGTAAATTTTATGACATATATGTATTGTTTGTATAAGCTTACACTGAAATAACCTTAATAAACTGTCCTCAGCTCCAGTTGCGAATATAATTGGGTCGCTTTTGAACAAACGATAATTAAGTGGAACTTTTGGAGGATACGCTTTTACAGATTGATTTGTAAATATTAAAGAAGTTTCTATCACGTAATCCTAAAATAAAGAATAGATTTACTTACATAAAAATCTAACATTTCTACATTCTTTTCCATGAAAATTTTCTTGTAATTTGTATTCGTTAAATCCATCGTTTGTTATCGTGGTTTCTCTTGAGTAAATAAATACCTTTTTATATATACATGAATCAAGAAATGATCAAAATTATGAATGAAAAAATGAAAATAAAAGATTTTAATTACATTCTCTTTACGGATAAACATAAAACTAGCTTTATTCATCCGTTTATCTTGAGCCTTAAAATGCCAAACTCGATGAGCACCACCACACGCAATTGAAAGCATCTTAATTATAAACGAGTTAGTAAGTTAATATGAATGTCGGTAGGAGATGGAAATTTAAATTAAGAACCTCAAATTTTTTCGTATCATTATATACAAAAAATCGCTTCTTGTAAAATCCTAACAATATCAATTCATCATCTACAAACATCACCTTTTGTACAATTATATATTAAGATCTAGAGATAATAAAAATAAAAATAAAAACATATAAATATAAAACTATGATTTTAACAATAACCTTTTCTATCCATCCTTTAGTAATTTTTGCTCTATAAATTTCTTCCAATATTAGATCATATCCTGAGATTACTTGTTCTTCAAAACAAACAATCTAAATTAGTGTTTATAGAAAGTGATTCATCACCAACAATCTTTTCTAGTAAATAATCACCATTATGACAACTTTCCATTATCTTAGATCCGTCCTCAGAATTATTATAAAATTTGCCAGATGTTGGCAAACATCTCAATCTATATTTTACATACCCACCATCCCTTCCGGAAGTGTATATGTTTAGTAAATCATCTCCGTTATTACTCTCTGAACTATTAAATTTTAGTGCAACCGATGTTACTGCTTGTTTTCTGTGTGTATCCTTTAAATAAATAACTGGTGATAATTCAATTGTGGACTTATAAAGTTTCCTATCTATAGTGTTATGTGTCATGTTAAATATTATTAACCCGCTTTCTCGTGATCCACATACTAGAAGATTGTAAGGTGGACAGAATGCTAGAGACATAAGTAGGAAATTTTGTGGAACAAGCAGTTTATGGTAAATTTCAAATTTAGGAACCTGAAATTTGATATATTTGTTAATAATTAAATTCTTCAAATTATTATTACAATTAATGTAACTATATTACATTGTTACTTTTACAATTCAATTCTAGCTTAAGAATATATATATCATTATGGACTGCATGTGATATTACATAAATAATATCGGGATCTATAGAGCCAACAATTTTAAATGATTATCTGTTTATCACATAAACTTATCAACATAGAATAAAACATAAAATTCGAACCTGAAGACTCTTCAAAAAATATTTCAAAAACCTTAAATTCATGTAATTTCTTCTTTATAGTCTTTTTCCGAAAATTATTCAATAGTGATTAAAAAAATATTAAATTTATATTTTTTGAAATAAATTAACGATTTTCCCTGTACCTTAAATTCTTTATTTACACTAACAACATATATGTTTCCATCAATACTCCCACAACATACTATCCTTCCACATTTTGAAGCTTTCATCATTGTGTAATTTTGTAAATTAGCCGAGTTGTTTAAAGATGTCCATTCATTAGTGATATGATTATGTTTTAACAAGCATCTAAAAAGAAATATTTTATGCACTATAAATATTATGAAACTTACTATAGAATAAATATAAAAAGACTAGGTCAATTAATAAAACTTACCCAAAATTTGTAGCAATCACAATTGTACAATAATCTACGAGAACAAAATTACGAACGTGCTCTCTTGATGGCAAAGGAATTTGACTGCTTTCCTTTGCAAGTAAACATATTAAATATAAGAAAACTATCATAATACAAATCAGAATACTATAAACATAGGACCTACATTTAATTGGATATAGGTATCAACAGATGGTAGTGTAATCTTAACTAAATCTTTTTCTGAATCTATGCATAGATATACTGTAAGTTAAATATTATTGGATCATATTTTCTCAAATTTTGACGACATAAATACCTATTTTATTATTTGTCACAGATGATAAAGACCACAAACGAATACCAGAATCACCACCTCCCGTTGCCTTAATAATGAAAATTTTGAGTTGTATATCATATATATCTTATTTATCTTACATGTTACAACAAAGTTGCTTACCACAATAGTTTTTGACGGATTAATCGCTAAGCTCCAAATATTTTTACCAACATGTCCTTCCCAACATGCAAGACAGTCAACATCACTTATATCATCATCATTCATGCTTCTGCTAATTCTGTTATGCCAAACGCGGCATGTCGAATCCTGGTATTATTAATATTGATGATAATATTAAATGGATGAAGGAATATTCAAAAAGAAATTAAGAATAAATACCTCAGAAATACTAATAAGATGATCGTTTAATATAAGACAATCCCATACGCGTGCCATATGTCCATATAGAACTAAAGGTTTAGGACTATAAATAAAGATATTATGATTCAAATAAGATTTATGAGAACAATATTTTTAAAGAACATTAAATAATAAATAATACAATAAACAAATAAATATCAACTCACTTATCATCTGTAATCTTCCAAACACGGATGGTTCTGTCATCAGATACTGATGTGATAATTTTACCATCATCATTAAATCTCACACCAAAGACAGAACCCTTCAAATTTGCATATAAAAGTATAAATTAATAAGAAAATTTTGATATATCCTCACATCATACTTTTTACTCATATACCTCATGGCCGATAAGTCTCTTAAACACAACACCTCTACCCTTCTCATTTTTTTGTGTAATTTTCCACAGAATCACTTGATTAAAAGCTGTTCCTGATGCTAATATCAAACTATCCCTTGTATTACCAAAAAATCTCGCTGAACATAATATACAAAGATCTTCGCATTGAATTGAATAAACACAGCATAATTGTTGAACATCCCATATTTCCACAAAATTGTGTGCAAATGCAACAGCTAATTCTGATGAATTATTTATTTTTTTTGTTGAGAGATTTGACGTTGATTGATTCTATTAGTTATTTTGAGAGATAATTTTGTTGATAAATAAATATTTTTTTTAATTGTTGTAATTAATGAATGCTATATTATAAAATGTCATTAAGATAAATAATAATTTCTCATACAGAAGATATCTCTTGAATTATGGAAGTGTTAGAATCGTCATATAACCATCGCACATCATGTATCCAATCCCTTAAAGGTGGTAACTTTGAGATTATATTGAATGTACATTTTGGTCGTATTACACTGTAATTGAACCATTTTATACTGAATTCAGACATCAACACTGGAAAAGTTATACTGATGAACAGATATAATTAATAACATACTTTTCTGCATCGTATTTAATAATAGCTTCAATAATATGAATTGCCTTTGATCCGTATATTGCCAACAATCTTTTTTCCTCTGTAATTATATTTGACAAATCTTGGCCATCTTTATATGTCTTTTCTATATTTTTGGCTGCAATTCAAAAAAAAGAAAATTATGAATATTTTATCTTCTTTTTCATCGATTTTCTCGTAAATACCTGATACAATTCTATGTATCCTCCAATATTCTAAAGCTAAGCTACTGGCCAAAAGTTCACCGGTTGGAATAAAAAAGGCCTTTAAATAAGGACCTTGGCCAGAAAACAGTATTGTATCGTTATGAAAATATAGACTTGTTACCGGACCGGCGTAAAAAAGTCTTTGGAACTTGAGATTGAAACATTATTATTTACATAGTTTAAATAAAGTATTTCATGATCAAGAAAATATGAAAATACCTCAAAATTTTGTATTTTCATTAGCTATCGATAAGAAGAAAGGAGTTAATAGAAAATCAGATCATCGAATTTAATATGATAATACAAGCCTGTGATGTGATTGGCTAAAAATATATTCTAATTAGTGAATGTTTTCGAATTCTAATCTGTAGAATTCGACAATGGCTTCAAGAATTAGTGAGATATTATACTATTACCTAGTTTATAAAATTTAAGTGAATAAAACTAAAAAAAAAAACTACTGTATTTTTGCCTATTCAACTAAATAACTACATGATCCAATGTACTTCAATATACAAATAGATGTTATACATTGTAAAAAAATTAGTAACGTATATGTTGTAGGTGGAAACGAAATTTAAATGGGTTCGAATTTATATATAAAACCCATTTTGGGGTTAATTTTTATACCCTAACCCTAACCCTAATTTATAAATTCCATTCACACCTACGACGTATATATTGAAATTTTTATATTTTAGATGGCAAGTTGTAAAAAAATAAATAAAAAAAATAAAAAAAGACTTCTGATATTATTTAGTATTTAATTTTCAACGAAGTATAGATAGTGAAAATAATTTTGTATTACTCAAATACGGCTTCAAAAAGATATGTTTTTTATTACTAGCTTTTTATGACTAAAAAAAAAGCTTGAGATTTCACAATTATTAGACTATACAAATGACCAGCTTTGGTATATTGCTAGAAATAGTCTCATTAAAGTGGAAACAAGAGAGAAATTTTTATTTGTAAACAAGTAACTTAAATTTATTTTATATACGTTTCGCAAATTTAATACTATTATTCTCGCTCGTCATTATCAAAGTCGGAGGTCATTAAAACATCGACAAAAAATTTCTTAGAGAATAAATCGATTGTAAAACTTTTCTTTTTCGATTCTAATAAAAACTTTATTATGAGAGGTTTATTTTATTTTATTTTATTTTTTTTTACAGGATACAGTTTCAGACAAAAAAAAAGCCTACTTATCCTAGTCACCACGTAAAGTTGTATCCTATAACTTCTCGACAAAGAACTCGCAAAAACACAGGTGAGCTGGGAATTTTACCAAACCTCAGTTTCTCGAGCAAAAACTGATTAAATAACCCCTACCACTTGTCAGTTTATTGCTTTAAGGCTCATGTTGACGAAACGTGACCTGCACGAAAGGAACACGAGGAAAAAAATATCTTGACAAAGAACTCGCAAAAACTCAAATGAGCTAGGAATTTTATCGAACCTCAGTCCTTTGAGCAAAACTGATTAGATAACCTCTGCCGTTTGTCAATTTATTGCTTTAAGGCTCATGTTGCCAAAACGTGACCCGCTCAAAAGGAACACGAGATTTTTAAAGAATATTCCACATTCTCTGAAACAGTTGGGATCAAAGGTATAGCCTCCGGTTGGGATATTCTCAGAGAACACCAAATATTTCTAAAAGTATTACAGCACCTCTGTTAAGACTCAAGAACAGGGTTATAAAATGTGTCAAACAAGTAATGTGTATCATGGGAAAGTATAGTAGCGAAAAAAGATGTTATACGTGTATCAAAAAAACGAATATAAAGAAATATATAAAAAAATATATATATATCAGATATAGTGCAGTACTGCAGTAGACTCTGCAGTAGTGAGTAAAAGGTTGAAAAAGCGATCTTTTTTTTTATCTGCCAACGACGTTTGCTGATTGGTCAGTAATTGACCAATCAAAATCGATGTAGTTTTTTGTAAAAAGTACAGAAGTATCGAAACGTCTTATCATTGCTGTTTTGAAAAAATTGTCTTGGTCTTTTGAACACGATAATAAACTCATAGGTCGTTATTGGTGAAAATTTTCTTAGAGGTTTCATCAACCTCATAACAAATAAGATCAAAAAAGTTTCCATTCGTACAGTATAATAATTGATGCAGCTTTTGAAGAACGAGCAGCTCTCTTAAGAACTGAAACCTTTAAGTCATTACACACAACATAATACTTAGAACATTAATAGAGTAGGCACTTGTTTTTTTATTATTCAATTAACCCCAGATTATCAAAATACAACCCTGTGATTGGCTAAAAATGACATCACTTAATCTTAGACCCAGGATTATCAAGCAGCAAACATTGAGCGAAGATTTCTCAATATCAGCATGGTCAGTTTTGATTTTTAAGATTATTTTCGAAAGTTCAAGTAAAACATTATATAACTTATAATTGAATGCAAATGTTTTTATGACGTCCCAACCAAACCTAAGTCAATTCTTGTATATTACTAGATATAGTGTTGAAGTGAAATTTTTATTTTTTTTTTTTAAGGTGAGGCCTTGCTTATGGTAATTTATATAAGTAGTTACATATAGGTACAGAGACAAATACATATAAATTACATGCAAGAATAGAAGCTCAGACTAATTTATCTGCGACCTAAACCTACTAGAGTGGTCAAGACTCACCTAGATTTGATAGTCAGAGGTACTGTATTTGGAAGTGAAAATTTTTACTTTTAAGAAAATAGAAAATTTTGATTTTCAGAGTGATGAATGATCGTCGGGGGTTACACGATAAGAATTTTTGTCAAAGATCAACATGATCAATTTTCATAACGATAATTTAGAAATTAGAAATGATGACTTGTGCAATATTTATTGATAGAACTTTTCCATCATTAATATTATGTTACAAAAAAATTTAAACATTTCGACGCGAACTTTTTCTTGTAGATCTTTAGTCAATCGATTGTATATTGCCAAATATTTTTATAATTTTAGGAGTCATGAAGGGTGTCATAAAGGACTGCAAATAAAAAGATGGCAATCCACATTAAATACATCGGTACACGGCTTCATTCTTTACAGAAAAGTTTTCAATTATCTCAATTATTAATTGTATTAACGATTAATATCTATATATTTAAAATAACGAATTATTTTATTCAAGAGCGATCAAAATATAGATTTAACAAAAATTCCCGCAGAAAATATTCGTAATTTTAGTATTATTGCTCATGTTGGTAGGTAACTTAATAGAGAACTAAAGAGAGAGATAGGTATTTCGGCCTTAATTTTTTTGGTATTTAATGCCTTTATAGATCATGGTAAAAGCACACTAGCAGATAGGTAAGATTTATCTGAAAAAAATAACTAGTCAAATATAAACCTAGCAATAATAAAATCTTTAAACTGTTCGCTGTATGTATGCATTAATAGACTTTTAGAGCTTACAGGTAAGGAATGGTTTACATGAGTTTATTTAATTTAAGCATTCAAACATATTTATTCGTTTGCAATTAATAGGCACCATAAATAGACATCATTCCCATAGTCAAGTATTAGATAAACTCACAGTAGAACGAGAACGAGGTATCACGATAAAAGCACAGGTAAAAGTATTCGAAACGTATTTCGCTTCCTTCAAAATCTCTACTAATTTGAATTAAACCATTCCTATAGACATGTTCCATGTTCTATAAATATAACGATAAACAATATTTACTTAATTTAATTGACACGCCGGTAGGTGTTCATTGACATTGCACACGTCATTCTGGTTATACCCCACATCTGAATATAACATCATCATAATAAAATATCCTTATATACAATTTTTTTTATATAAAATACTAGTATAACTTACAGGATCGATGTAACCAGAATGACATGTAGTTACAAAATTTTCCTTGTTTCTTGTAATTTAAATTGCATTTGTTTTTAGGGTCATGTGGATTTCAACTATGAGGTATCTCGGTCTCTTGCAGCATGTCAAGGGACTATTCTGCTAGTAGATGCAGCTCAAGGATTACAGGCTCAGACTGTCGCCAACTTCTGGTTGGCATATAACCAAGAATTGAGCATAATACCTGTTGTTAATAAAGTAATTTTTTTATTGGTTTGTTTTGTTTTTAAACAAATTTCAGAAAAATTAATTCATATATTCATTATTATTATATATAGGTTGATCTTCCAGCCGCAGACGTAGAACGAGTAACAAAACAAATCCAAAGTACATTCGAACTTGACACTACAAATATCGCATTGGTTGGGATATTTAGAATTTTATTTACATTCATTTTTCTAATACCAAATTAACAATGAAAATTATAATTATTTCCTAGATATCGGCAAAAACTGGCCTTAATGTTGACAAAATCTTACCAAATGTGATAGAGAAAATTCCTCAGTAATTTAACATGTTCGACTTGATTTAGTATTAAGACTTATCCCAAAATGTTATTTGGATAAAGTAGTTTTTAATTTTAAATTTATAGTCCTACTGGAGATGTAAACGAATCTTTGAAAGCGTTTCTTTTTGATTCATGGTACGATACATATGTTGGGGTCGTTTGCCTAATGGCAATAGTAAATGGAAAATTACAAAAAGGTTTTTATAAGTTTTATATACATATTCGAAATGCTTTTGAAACCATTATTCTTTACATTATTATCTTTTATTGATGTTAATGTTAATGTTAATGTTGTAGGTGATAAGATTGTTTCAGCACATTCAGGAAATAAATATGAAGTTGCTGATATTGGAATTATGCATCCAGAACAAGTGCCAACAGGATATCTGTACGCATTGAATATTTATTTTCGTTATATACAAACATGCTTGTGTGTTTATGTAGTAATGTATAACTATATTGAAAAAAAGACATGCTGGTCAAGTAGGATATGTAATATGCAATATGAAGGCAGCAACTGAAGCACACATTGGAGATACATTTTATCATATCAAAAGTCCTGTCGATCCTTTACCAGGGTTTGAACCTGCAAAGCCAATGGTAATTACTGGATTTTGTACAACATTTATAATAATACACGACTACAAACCAAATTTCTTTTGATAAATGCAGGTATTCGCAGGTATATTTCCTATAGATACTAATGAATTCAATAAGCTAGATGAATCCATTGCAAAATTAACATTGAATGATGCTAGCGTGTCGGTTCAGAAAGAGACTAGGTATATATATAGATTTAAATCACATTTTATTAAATATTTAATCATTTAAGTTATTATTGTAAATTAGCACGGCATTGGGACAAGGTTGGCGTATTGGATTTTTAGGAACATTGCATATGGATGTTTTTCAACAAAGATTAGAGGAGGTAGGTGCCAAATCATCTTTTATTCATTCTGATACATTTTTTATGACTAATACTAATAAGGTATGTATATGCTAGGAATATGATGCTAATGTTATCATCACTCAACCAACTGTACCTTATAAAAGTTTGCAAAAGCTTCTTTTGTTTATTTTCATCCTTTTTGTTTTTTTTAGATACATCGAAAATAATGAATTTAATTTCATCGATTAGTAATTTATCGAGATGGTACATCAAAATTAATCCGCAATCCATCAGAATTTCCCGAATCAAACGAAATGACACATAAAATAATTGAATTACAAGAACCAATGGTTATGGTGACTGTTATTGCTCCGGAGGTGATTTGTATTTCTTTATATTATATTATGGTTGTCTGAATGATTCATATCAAAATAATAATTTATTTTATATTTAGGAATATATAGGTTCAATAATGGATCTTTGTGGTGTATGCATTGCAACTAAAACGAATTAATTTATTTTAGAGTGAAATTGCTTTTTTATGTTTACAAAAGAAAAATAGTGATAATTTGAAATAATTGTTTCATATCAAAATTTGTAAATATGAACATATGCAGTCTCGTAGAGGTGAACAGTTAGAATATAATTATTTAGACGAGTTGCGAGTTATTATGAGATATTCTATGCCGTTAGCGGAAATTGTAACAGACTTTCATGATGATTTGAAATCACGGTCGAGTGGTTATGCGAGGTATTTCAGTTTTATTGAATTAGAATTTTCGAAATTATAAAAATTGTATTAATTATTTTAATCACAGTTTTGATTATGAAGATATGGGATATCAACCTTCTGATATTGTGAAGGTTAGTTAATATTATTTGTTTAAAGTTTATAGCATAAATTTTATATTTGATCATTACTTTGTAAAAAAAATAGATGAATGTCCTGATAAACAAAAAGCCAGTAGACGCACTTGCTGCGATATTACATCGTTCTCAAGTATCATCTGTTGGAAGAGAATGGGCCAAGAAATTGAGTGAAGTTATACCCAAGTAAATTTCTTTAAAGAAGCATAATATTCCAATGATATGCTTGAAGGCAATAATAAAGCAAAACTAAAAATTATTTTTTATTTAAAAATTTCATCAAAAAGGCAATTATACGAAGTAGTAATTCAAACAGCCATTGGTGGGAAAGTTGTGGCTAGAGAAACGTCAGTAACTTAAATTATTTAGTGATTTTTTGATTTTTTGCTTTTGAATTATTATTAAAAAAAAAAAAAAATAGGATACCAGCAATGCGGAAAAATGTAACTGCTAAATGTGTATGTATATATTATTTCACAATAGTTTTTACCTGGGTATAAAAATTAATAATCTAAACAATCTAATAAAATTACAGTATGGAGGAGATGTAACAAGGAAAATGAAACTGCTTGAGAAACAAAAAGAAGGGAAAAAAAAGATGAAGATGATTGGTATATTTATGGTTTAACCTACGAAATGTATCTATTTACTATATAAATTCATTTTTTTAATCATTTTTATTATTATTTTATTGTTAAAATAGGTAACATTGAACTACCACAAAAAGCCTTTTATGATTTCTTATCTAAAAGATCTGGCACATCCAAATTAAAAAATAAATGAGTTTTTATTGTAAATTTAGAACTATTTTAATTGGCCATAGAATTAAAATTATTATCTCTAATACTATGCACAAAAAAAATTTGTGTGATCTGCTCAGTGTTTTTAAAATACCCTGGTTTTTTGGCGATACTTATTGCAGTAAATTATTGTTTTTACAATACAATATTTTTAGTAATAACTTATTGCAGTAAATTATTCAATAATTTAAAGGCTTTTTAAAATTTAAGGAATTAAGGCTCCTTGATAGATCTAAAGTCATTATATTTGATTAGTATGAATGGCATAAGTTCAATCACATCATAGATAGGATCGAGAATTTCATTTTTGCATATCTCGTTACGATTTATTTTTGAAATACATAATCTTTAATAGAGTATTCAAGTTGAAATGCGTTACTTTTTAACATTTAATTTTTCAGTCATTTTGATATTCGATAAGTGACTAATTTACACTTATTTTTGTGACTAATTATTTGAGCATTTGGATCGAAAGATTTTCCTTCAAGACATTTATTAAAAACTTGTGTCGAAATAAAAGGTAAAAGGATATTCTTGGATTGACAGATTAAACAAAGTTTTCGAAATAAATAATTCAATATTTTTTTTTTTTAATATATTTTGTAACTAGTAATTTTTGATCACTATAAATGTATTTCGTATTACTGAATGAAATTCCTTACAACATATATATATATTATTTATAAGCATGACTTATTGTATTTGCATTAAGCAACTACTTAATTTCAGCAATTTTTTTAAACCGTCTTTTAGCTAGATTCCATAGACTCTTTTCAGAGGTTTTCATTCTCGGATCATCGACATTTGGCCCACTAAAATAGAACGCAAGTGATCCCGCCAAGATTGAGAGTGCAATGTCACCACGTCTTATGTACAAGTTAACATATGATCTAAACGTTAATTAAAAAGTAAAAAAAAAAAAAATTAAATGTAATATCTAGCGTATAAATTACCGAGATATTAAATAGGTATATCTTGCTGGTGGAGGTGCTGGAATCAGTGGCATTTTTTGATTAATTAAAACTGTTCTAATTTTTCTAATTTGAAACTTTTAAAAAAAAAAAAAAAAATTGAAAAAAATAAGCTTTTTGCAGCACAGGCCACGTGCAATTGATTCGCAGTTCATTATATTGTATGTTATATAGTATGTATATAACGATAAATAATAAATAAATGATAAAAAATTATATTCTTTAACTTGTTGATTAAATAGTTCTATATTTTAAAAAATGACGAGTTGCAAGAGTTGCAAGAATACCCATTTTTATTTCGTGATCTGCTAATCGATGTCATAAAACTTTATTGCACGAGAAAATTAAAATCCATTAGATATAACTATTAGAATTGCAAAAGATTGTAATTAGATCAGAAAAGTCTTAACTTTAAACATTTACGAGTCCTTCCACAACGTTGAGAATGATTTGCACGTCAAATAAAAGCTGCTAGACTTAAAGATATCGGGTTTTTATTTTAGACGTTAGGACGAGGTGAAAACTTTACACACAACATGCTTGCACGAACATTAGAAGTGCATGAGGCATTGATGCAATTATAAGCTTAAATAAAAAAAAAACGTAATAGTTTTGAATACCTGATGATCGGATTGATGCAAAAAATATATCAGTTAATTTTTATACTCAGTTCTAATTCTAATAGTGAGTTTTTTTTCACAATATTTAGGATCGTTTTCGAATTCTACTAGTTTGTAAAATTCGACAATAGCTTCAAAAGATGAACATAACGTTAGTGAGATATGGTACTATGCCTAAAGTTGTGAATAAAAATTATTGTTGCCAAGTCAGTTAAATAACTACTACATTTCAATGTACCGGTATATACTTCGATATACAAATTTTATACATTGTAAAAAATCTTTGTATTCAACTCATTTCAGGTTCAACTTTGACATACGCGCTGGGCGAAATCAATTTAACACTCTTAAAAAATAGTTTTTTTTTTTTTTTTTTTAATTTACCGATGATTATAGTGATAGCGATAACAGAATGGTATTTTTTTTATTTTTTCCACCTGTAGACTAAGGTTGGATCGGTCTTGAGAAGACCGGCTAATTTTTTTCCATCTTTTTATTATATTTACATATCTTAACGTTTGATTAGTTATTATTAAATATGGATTTCGCAAATTAATATTATCGTTCTCGTTCATTTATTAAGAATAAAAAATTTATTCATTATTAAAGTTGGGGAACATTAAAACGTTGACAAAAAAAATTTTTTTTAGAGAATAATCGATTATAAAATTTTTCTTTTTCGATTCTAATAAAAATTTTATGATGAGCAGAATTTATTTTCATGAACGTATTTACTTGATACATTTAAAATCATTTACATTTTATTTCTTTTGAGTTTTTTGTGCAAAGGGAAATAATTCTCTTTAATATTTTTGAATGGTCAAAAATTATATGAAAGCATTCTAATGATCATTTTTGAATAGATGTTCTTTTTTTACAGATACTTAGTTTCAGTCAAAAAATAAAAAATAAAATAAATAAATAAAGATATATAACAGAACAAACCAAAAAAAAAAGATGCTTACTTGTTGTAGTCACCATGTAGAGGCGTATCCTGTAATTAGGATGTCTTGACAAAGAACTCGCAAAAACCCAAGTGGGCCGTCAAACCTAGGTTTATTAGATAATCCCTTCCGCTTGTTGCCGCTTTTTAGTCTTGCTTTAAGGTTCATGTTGACGAAAGTGATCTGCTCAAAAGGAATACAAAAAAAACAAAAAAGTCATAACAAAGAACTCATAAAAACTCAAGTAAGCTAGGAATTTTATCAAACCTTGATTCTTCAGACAACCCCCGTCACTTGTCAGTTTATAGTTTTAGGGCTCATGTTACCAAACATAACCTGCTTGAAAGGAACATGAAAAAAAAAATAAAAATAAACAGAGAGAAAAATTATAGTCAATAACAAAATATTCTAATAGTCCGGAGCGTAGGGTTGGGGCACGGAAAACTTTTGAGGCATGCCCAGAGGAGCATGCCTTTGACAAGGGCATGCCCTCTGTGCCCCGGGCATGCCTCCTATAAAGATTATGATTGGCTAATTTATATAGATCGATTGGTCAATAAATTAATATACTAAACCTTACTCTTACTATTTATTTTGAATCTTTAAAAAAAGTACTTTGCTTTAGTCTACTATTTATTAAACAATACTATTTAATTTATATAGTTTATAATTTTTTTTTGAAATTTCCCTCAGCACGAACTGAGGGTCGCTATTGGCGATCTTTATTTATTAAAACTTTATTAATCTCTAAATACAATGAGGAATCTATATTTATCCCTTTTTTTTTCTGTTTACCCGTCAAATTAAACTGTAATTGCCTAATTTCCGCCTTTAGTCTCGCCTTTGTCCTATAAGCTATTTCTGATCTCGTAAGACATTCCCCTCCCCATTTGGCTTTGGTGTAAATGCACCAAATTTCGTAACAGACTTGTATGTGCAACCATCGAGCGGCACATTTACTTTCTATGCTCGTCCAATGACTTAATGAAAAGATCTTTTGCTTTGATGCGGGGCGCCTTGCCCCGGTGTTCGATTTTATGAGTCTTAACGCCTCATCCCACACAATTTCACTGCTAGGACATTCTACCGCGAAATGTTCGATGGTTTGTTCTTCGTCTGGGCACCAAGGACAACTACCATTGTTTAAACGATCTGTATGCTTCAATCCGTACCCAGCGGAAGGGCCTTGTGATACAGACGCCAATAAAGATCCAATTTCTTAAATTGTATCTCCCTTGTGAGAATCCAGTCTGTGCTATATTCGTCAGGGAGGCCTACTCTCCCTGTATTGCTCGTTGGTCTCTTGTTCAAGGCTTCGGCTGCCTTCTTCACTGTGATCTGGTTCCCTTTTAGTTCGCCTACCACGAGATCATCAGGGTCCCATGGCCAATTTCTTGTGGCTCGTATGCTTCCTTTTACTCTTTTCCAGGCCCTAGGATAAGCTCTCCATTCTGCCAGCCATGCCTTTATGCTTATTTCTGTTCTGTGTAAGGCCCATACTACCTCTATATTCCTCTTTTCTCTGAGTTTGTTACTAATTCTTTCTCTCTCGTACTCTGCCCAGAGCGATGCCCCGGTACATAGTTTCTTCCACATCATCACTAGTCTAGCGTCCATTAAGTTTTTTAGTATCGGGGCTCGTAGGCCCCCGTCGGTGTAGTCCTCTTGAAACTTGGCATATTTTGGAAGCATTTTGGACTTATTCTTTATCCAATTTGATATCATATCGTTGAGCTCTGATAATTGCTTTCTATTTGGCGTTAAGATGTATGCAGCATACCAGACTTTTGAAAGAATTAAAGAATTGGCTATCAAGATCTTTCCCCTAAACGAGAGGTCTCGTAGCTTGTATTGATCTATCGATTTCTTTAGTTTTTTGATGACCCGTTCCCATAGTCCTTTTTTTGGCGCACCGTCCCTTTGAATTTCGTATCCTAAAATCCTTATTGTGTCCTGTTCCTTCACCTTAATGTATTGTTCTTCCCCTTCCAGAGTCACCCTTTCTGCTGTGGGGGTTAGAGGTACTAGCTTTGTTTTGTTTTTATTTATTTTAGCGTTCGAGGCTTTTTCATATAGCCCGAAGAGGTGGCTCATGTTATTCCAGTCTAGCGCCGAACTTATTCCAATTGAGAGGTCATCGGCATAAGCCGACAACTTGAACCTATGTCTGCCTAGGGGGATCCCTGCGACCTTTTCATCCAGTTGTCTTAAGAGCGGTTCAAACGCTAGAATATACAAAAGAGGAGAGATGGGATCACCCTGTCTTACACCTCTTTCCACTTTGAAGGGACTTGATAGTTCGTTTTCTCCAACGATATGCGCTTCTTGTTGACTGAACAGATTCATTACCAACTTTATGGCTTTTTGTTCAAAGTTCATTTTACCAAGAGTATACTCTAAGAACTCGTGGCTCACTCTATCAAATGCCTTGGCCTGATCCACCAACAGCATCCAATGCAGGTCAGTCTGTTCCCTCTGATTCCTAATAGTCGTGATAATGTCCAGAGCTGCGTCCGTGATTGACCTATTGGTAATGAACCCCTGCTGGTGTTCTGGTATTATCTCACTGCAAATTATATTGAGGCGTTCTGCCATGATCTTCATAAATATTTTTGCATCGCAATTAACCATTGAGATGGGACGCCAATTCTGAATTTCCTCTAAGTTCTCAGCCTTCTTTGGTATCAGAGTGATCAGGCTCTTATGCCAGGAGTGAGGCATTTTACTTTCGCTTAGTACCTTGTTAAAGACTTTCTCTAATACTGGGGTTACAGTTTCTATTGTTCCTTTGTAGAATTCGTAAGTCAACCCGTCCGTCCCAGGAGACTTGTTGGTTGGCAGTGATCTGATAACTTGTTCTATTTCTTCCTTGGTGATCTCTTTCAGCAGTTTTTGTTCATATTTTCTGTAACCTTGGGAGGGCTCCCTACTATTTCTTCCATTACATTGTAGTCTATCCCTTCTTTCTTATATAGACCTTCATAGTAGTTTCTTATGTAGTGTAGAGTATTTATACCCCTTTCTCCCTCAGACTCCGGCACCTTTATTATCTTTTGGGATACCTTGCTTTGTCTATTTTTGAAGCGTGCAAAGAAATATCTTGTTGATCTTTCACCTTTTTCTGCCCATTTCGCTTTAGATTTAACGGCCCATTTCTCTGCTAGTTTTGTTACTTCAGAGCACACTTTGGATTCTAGGTCCCCTATTTGGGCTTGTACGTAACTCCCCCTATTCATTTTTGCTTGCTGAGTTTTGAGCATTGTCAATCTCTTATTTAATTTCGCTATTTCATCTTCTGGTCTTTTTTGTATTCGGAAAGCCCTTGTGATTGACTGTATGTTGATTTTACAGTTATCCCAATCCTGCACTGACTCTCCACACTTTAGTTTTTCCAAAATTTCAAGATGGAGTTTTTTATTTTTCAAATTTTCTTTTTGAAAGCACCAATGCGAGTTCCTCTTCTGTAGACGGTCGAAGTTCAACGAGCATTCTAACAATAAATGGTCTGAGTTCCCGTACCGGGTTTGGACCTCTGAAATGCAATGTCCATATTTTTCGTCTATAAAAATATAGTCTATACATATTCCCATCGAAGTATTGTTACGTGTATTTTGGAAGAAGGTGAGGAATGGACTTTCTTGCGCAAAATCTGCGATGTTATGTAAACCTGCTATTTTATTTGCCAGGATTTCCTTCGAGTTGTCTTTTTGTGGACTAGCTTGGCTAACTTGGTTTTTTTCTGGATTTAGATTAGTGTCCATGTCCCGTGCAATTATATTTATGTCCTCTTCGCTTAATTTTGGAGACCAATCGCTAAAGAAAATTACTCTATCCTCTGAGATGGGCGGAGCGTATACATTAGTTACATTATAGTGCCGTCCTTGATATGAGAATTTGGTCGTGATGATTCGTCCACCTTTTTTGACTTCCATTTCTTTAAATTGTATGCTGTGTTTACCAGCTAGAATTGCCATTTTCTCTGTCCATATTGAGTCACACGGTCATTGTTTTTTAAGGAAGTTTCTTTTTTTCTCGTCATTTAGATTTGTCTCTTCTTATGAGTCACCACTGTGAACTCTCCCAAATCGGTGTCTTCATAGTTTGCTATATCGCTAATTTCAGGCAAACGTATTCCACTGATGCTTCTACTGGGGTTTCTACTATCGATAGTGCAGGAACTTTTGTTTCAGGTCCATAACCTATTAAGGCTAGTTCATCCCTTTGTTCTATTTTTGTCTGTTCTAAACTGGCCTCTGCCTTATTTAGATTGATATTCGTATTTGTGGTAATTTGCTCCTTTGAGCTTGTATCATGTGGATCTTCTCCTGCATGTATCTCCATTTCTATTTCGGCAACGTGATTTTCCTTTACGTCCTTTTCAGGGGTGATCGCCATGTCAACTTCCCATATCATTTTTTCCATATTTATTTCCATCTCTCCTGGAATTGGTTGTTCGTCTGGGTCTCTCGCTCTATATTTCCGTAAACATTGTCTATGTTCTACCGAGTAGTGGAACTCCTGACAATCTCTCTTAATGTGGCCTTCTTTTTCGCAGAAGTAGCACACCTTTGTAGCTGATCTCCACTCTGTAGACACTTTGTTGTCCATGACGTGTGTAAACCTGGGAATGTTGTTTTCCAAATCCAGGTCGTCAGTGGTTTCGAACACAATAATCCATTGGTCGGAGATATATGGGGTCCCATCAATCATTAGAGGCCTGATTGAAGCAATTTTTCCCACGTCTTCGAAGGCTCCCAATAAGGCGTCCGAAATCTCCATTTTGTTCCCTAAGGGCATATTCCTGCATTTCACTGGTAGAAACGACCTACGACCGTCAACCGGGATATAGCCAAAATACGTCTTGTTTTCAATGACTATTCCACTGGAAGCATAATGCTTAAGCTTTTCGGCACTTGTGAATATAATCTCTATGTGCGTCCTTGTACCTTTGGTGAAGTGCTGCTTTGCCGCACTAACGTCATATTTAACTTGTTCAAACATCGAAGTCATTATCTCATTAAATGAGCTTTGTAGACCTTGAATATCGATGATTAATGCATTTGAGTTGTTAGTCCTAATATTTTTTCTCAGAGAAAAGGTGGAGTAAGTCAATCGTCACCTTTTCAATTTTGGAAACAAAGAGGTCCAAGGCCCGAGCTTCGTTCGGTTTTCCTCTGAACCCTCTGTTTTTTTTGTAGCCTCTATTTCGTTTGTCTCGAGTTTCTCACTACTGTTGTTACGAGCGTCTTCGGCTTCTTCTATGTTATTAGATGGAGCTCCCAAGGCGTTGGTAGCCCCGTCTTCTGTTGTTGCTGTTGACTCCTGTGTTTTATTCAGTCCATCAGTGACCACGAAGGTATCCTTATTTAGGTTAATATAGCTACTTGTTACGTCTTTCAGGGCTTCTAGCTCTTGGACTACTTTTTCGTCCCAACTTAGTTCATTCTCGTTTGCTCCACTGCTTTCGACGTGTTTTGTTTGTTTTGTTGCAAGTTTGTTTGTGTTTATATTTTCTTTGTTTGACGTGACAAGCACGTTTGGCTGGTTTGGTTTTTTTCTTTTTGTCATTTTTTCGGCTTCTTCCATATTATTTAACTCTCCGCATCCTCGTTTCTTGTTTCCTTGGGGACAAGCCCCTGTTTTCTTATTTTTTGTAGTCTTTTCGCTTGTATCATAAGCCTGTATTTTGATAAAATAAAATACCCGCCTCCTTCACTTTTGTGGTCAGGAGAGAGTGTATATCGATCTTTATAGTTTATAATTTTAATTATTAACTATAACAGATAAGCATTAATATAAAATTTTTTTGCAAAGTAAAATCTAATCATCATAGCAAATTTAATTATTTTGACTAATTATGAAGCTCATTATTTATTATATATTTGTTTTTTTTGATATTTCTTATGTAAAATTATATTGATAATGTCTAATCTATCTTTTTGCAGAACAATGGGTTATATATTATCTATATGATTTTACAATAAGAAATATCTAAAATAAATAGTAAATAGTAAACTTCATAGTCAAAATATTCTGATTTCATAAATTTGCCACAATATATTTTTTTGATAGAAAAAATAAAAATTCTATCAAATTTTGCTTAAAAAACTGAATAAACATAATTAAGTTTAGACTATAGTTGTATTATAATTTTTTACTATTGTTCGAACAACCTAGTCCTGACAAATGGAATTTTCTAGCAGCCAAATCTGAAATTTACATAATGCGGCCAAATTTGATATTTTCATTATATGCGGCCAAATTTGATATTTTCATTATATGTGGCCAAATTTGATATTTTCATTATATGCTTATTTACCAAATTACTTTAATTGATAGTCATGCCAGTTAATCAGAGATCATCTGTAGTGTAATGTAATGCAAATCACATGTGAAAATCACATAAATCAAGACCCTGGGTCGGATAGCGCAGTGGTTAGCGCTCTGGGATCGTATTCGCAAGGTCGCCAGTTCGAGTCCAGTGGATGACAAAAACCGTGTTGGGATCACGAATAGTAAGGAGCTATGATGAGGAATTGCACTTCTCCCTATTTACGGAAAAGGTACTACAACGTTAATGAGTTGTGTAACATAGCTACTTTGGTCATGCGGTGTCCAGAAAAGGAAAAAATCTGACATGAAACGTCATAAACATAAGGACTATCCACTATAAAAGGAAACAAAAATAAATACAAGAAAACAAAGAAAAATATGTACCAACCAAGTCTAAAGCAGGCCAACTCATATTTCTTAATAATTTTCTCGATTAACTTTAGGGTTAGGGTCATCTTATATTAGGGTTAGGCTGGGTTTTAGATAGTTATATATAAGCAAAATTGCTTTCCCGATATTTTTACTTAACCTACCTGAGGTAGGTTTAGACTGCCGTTTTTTGTATTTTTTAGATTTTTCGTTCTTTGCTTCGCCAGCAATCATCAAAATTCTGTAATTTGATTGGCTGTGATCACATGAATTTGCTCCTGCTTTAGACGACCCCAAAAATGGAAAGTAGCTCCCGGCAGATGAAAATGACCAACCTATAAAGCGACCAGGCGGAATATGGAGTTCTTTAAAGCTGCCTATGATCCAATAGGTACGGGGCACCAGCGTGGTGGGCCTGCTAGAGTCAGCCGGGTTAAGCGAACGATTGGAGGATAGTATAGTTTAGCTAGAAAAATCTGAATATAAATGTAATGTAAAAAGACCTTGTTAATAAAGAGTGTCACATGACTATACATGAGGTCGAAAGCATTTCGGGTTCTAAAATCCGAAATTAAAATTTGAAGACGAAATTGTTTTTGACCTATTTTACTTGAAAGACGAAATTATTTGATACTTTTTTTGAATAGACGAAATTATAAGGAACATATTTATATAAATTTTATTTGCTCTTCCTTATAAAAAATTTTAATTTTCTCTAATGAAGACGAAATAGGCCTTTTTTAAAAATCAATTTCGGTGGCATCACTACATATGACGTCCCCGGGCTCATGAAGCTTTGGGGTTTAAAAAAAAAAATATAGTAAATCAGTGTTGGCATTGGACATACGTCCAATGCCAACATTGCTTAGTAGATAATCCCTAAGTATCGCAATAATCGATTATTATTAGGTTAAACAGAAAAAACTCACCGAAAAAGGGGTCGTCTAAAGCCAGGTGCGTTCACGTGATATAAAGCCAATCAAATCGTAAATTTGATCTTTACGGATCAGCCCGACGAGACAAAAACAAAGAAAAAAAGTGAAAAGCACCGAAAATACAAAAAACGAGTGTCTAAACCTGTCTAGGAGCATTAATAAAAAATGTCGGGAAGACAATTTTACTTATAAGTCAAGCCCTAACCCTAACCCTGACTAACCCTTACCCTAATTTTAATTAAATAATCAAAAACATATAAACGCACCTGGCTTTAGCCATCCCCCGAAAAAGAAGTCCCTAAAAAATATCACTGAACGAAAGGGTTTGGAAAACTTCTATGCACGTTAACGTTAAGGTCAGAAGAACTAGAAGATTTTCTTCAGAAAAATAGAAATAATTTGGACCCATTACAAGCCGAAGGCTTTCAAAACCTACTAACTGGCCTTGATAATTTTTTTGAAGTGGAATCAACTGTATCCCTTGACGAAGATAATCATATAGAAATATTTTCTTCTGTATCTTTAGCAAATACCGATATAATTCGTGCTACATCAAATTTTCATGAAAAACCAATATTTTCTAACGTTATAGTAAGTGCACCTGATAATCAAGGAAATGAATTAAATTGGTATGGCTTAGTAAGTATCAGTTTCATTTTATTTGATTTACACATATTCTAACGCTTTTTAACAATAAATAACGATAATAATAGCTATAAGCGACGAAGTTAGGAAATATTCTCTAATTTCATGAGTAATATATACTAATGCATATAAAAAATATCATTTATAAGATTCTGTTGATACTCAAGTTTTACCATGCAATAGACAAAGATCCGCTCTTGTTCGTTGGTATGATGAAGTTGGTGAATTATGGGGATGTCCTAAATTGAAATTAATTAAACAATACAGTTGTATACCTATAAATAGTATAGATAGAACCGTACATATAGCTGCAAGATTTGAAAAAACAAATGAATATTTGATGAACAGTTTTATGTTCTAGTATTTAACACGTATATTTAAAGGTATCTAATATTTAAAGTGTATCCAAATTAAAGTATAATGCTAATTATCAATTAATAATGTAATGATCGATATATAGCGATTTTAATTAGTTCAATGATAATCGATAATTTGATCTACATCGATTACTTACCTATTTTCGTTATTAATCGATTTTTGATATTTATCAAGTTAATCGATGTGTAATGTTTAATTTTAATCGATATAAATTGATTATGTATTATAAATCGATATAAATCTAATTAATATGTTCACTTTCGCTTTTGTCACTTTCTGAAATCATTGACTCTGCAGTTTTGGATTGCAGGTTCAAAACCTTCGTTGATAATGATTAGGGTCTCGATTTCTTCTTTGGGCTTGTTTGTTTTCAGCCTCCAAATCGGATATTCTATGCCTTAACTTTGCCGCAAACTTTCGTTTTCTATAAAAATAGGTAATAAAAAGTAATTCTATGCTGTGAAAGGTATTACAATTATTAAGCAAACCCTCCAGAGATACATCCCAATAAACATCAGATGAAGTTTTTTATCAGTCCGACTTCGCAACATGCATATGGATAGAAAAGATTTTATTTCAGAACAAATTAGAGAAGCCTTTCAGGATATTGGCAATATCTCTTCTATTAAACCATTGGTCACTTCAGTGCTTACAGATCAATAGGTAGTAATTTTTGAAACAACAGATGACTCAGATCTGGCATCACGAACCCCTAGATTTACACACATATGGGACCAGAAAGTTACAACTGACTGGAGAGAAGCCCCAAAATTGTGTTACTTTTGCAATAAAACAGGACATATCAAAAAGGAATGCCAAGAATATAAGGCGTCAGTTGAACTAAGAGAAATGCAAAAAGAACATAAATTGCAAAGAGCACAGGAACGTAAGCAATTACAAAGCCAGGAACAGTCACCACTAGTATTAAGTATTGAAAACCCATACAATGAGGAATTTAAGAATGTTATGATTATTGATTTACCAACAGCAGATTTAGCTATGCCCAGTATGGAAGTAGACAAAGAAGTTAAGGTAGAGGATCAAACAGCTAGTGTAGCAGAAACCTCTGCTTCATCTAGTGAGGAAATTAAAGTAGAAATAAACCCCATATCACATTAGCCAGAAAAGTGGAATAGAAGACCCTTGGCATCCTTTTATACCAAAGACAGTAGTACAAAGGGTGAAATCAATAATGCAAAAACAGATGAGCTTACATTAGTTACTTCCAAGAAAAAGCAAAACACAATTCTAAGAAATCAGTTACAGCTATAAACAGGGCTAGGTCTGGAGTTTCATCTGAATCTTAAGTCAACAGAATCTAACTTAATGCTTTTAGCATTTATACCCACTTTTATTAATGGTTAACAAACTTAAACTAGCTACTTTGAATGTCAAAGGGCTGAACAATTTGGATAAGGCACATATTATTAAAATCATATCATTTAGACTTAATTATGCTTCAAGAAACTAACTTAGATAATGCTAATACAAGAAACTTTTTGTAGCAGCAATGAGGATACAGTTTGTACTGGTCTTCCAAAACTGCAATCTTAGTAGGGAGCAGAAATATTATTTTAACCAACCCAAAGGAAACACACAGTGGACGAGTAACAGAAGCAAATATTACCTACAAGCACCTTAAATTCCAATTAATCAATGTATATGCACCTCCAAATATAGAAGAGAGAACAAGATTCTTTAATAATTGGTCTCCGAGAATAGATGAGGGAGGTATTACTATCCTTGCCAGGGATTTTAATACAAATCTTGACCCTCATGGGAATAGAATAAGTCGTTCACCTCCATCCAATGATCCTACAAGGAAGCTGTTTTCAGATTTAACAGTAGAATATATTGATACTGCATTAGCCACAGCTTGTGCAAAGCCTTTCATAGCATATTACCAAAACACAAGAGGTGGCCACATGATGTTATTGATGCGAACCATGGGCATTACGTTAAGAGACTTGTTATCCAGTTTGGCAATTCAGACTATCTGCTAGTGGAATGTGAATTGCACTTAGCTCCAGAAACTCCAAAGCCCAAACAATGGAGATTCGACAAAAAAAGCTAGCAAAACCAACTTCTTAGAGCGGAGGTAATCAAGAAGTCCAGAGCATCACAAACTTTTCAAGATGGGACCTTTACAAGTGTAGGATCCAATCTATAATTAGAGCTTTTAGACCACAACCCTCACCAAAAAAAAGAATTCAAAGGTTACAAAAAAAGCTGACTAAAATAAATAATGAAGCTTCTGGAAGAGAAAGATTTGACTATTCATTGAAAATGAGTGAGCATGTTAATACTTAGCTGCAAAAAGAGCTTCAAGCTCTTTCGGATAAATGGCAAATGAGATCTAATGCAAAATGGGTTAAAGAAGGAGAAAAATCCACCAAATTTTTTTTCTCGCTATACAAAACCAGAAATAGTACCTCCACAAATGATAAAATTCAGATACCAGGACATAATCAGACAAATAGCCCTGCTGATAAACAGCAATACATGAAAAATATCTATCAAGACATATATAGAGCGGAAAATAATGATTTAAACAATAGCAGCTTCAGAACCAAAGGTTGGTAGGTCCTATCTCTGAAAAGGAAGTTGGTAATATTATAAACCAACTCCCAAATAATAAATCTCCTGGATCAGATGGTCTCATATACGAATTTTATAAAGGAATTAAAGAGGAAATAGTCCCTATACTTACAGATCTCTTTAATTATCAGTTGGGAAATGGCTTAGTACCTAGGTCGTGGACCAAAAGCATCATTACCTTAATCCCAAAAAAGCCAGACAATCTTGAAAATATAGACAACTGGAGACCAATATCTCTTACGAATTGCGATGTTAAGATTTTTTATGAAGATTCTGGCCAATAGGGTTAATACGATTTGCAAATCAATTATTGGATCATCACAACAGGCATTTATAAAAGGAAGATCAATCATGGATGCTGCATTAGACATTATTACTACAAGGAGATCAATCAGCTAGCCACTGGTTGTTGCTGCTTGATCAGCAAAAAGCCTTTGACCAAATAAGTTATAACTTTATCCTGCTGGTACTTGAAAGAATGGGATTTGATACCATATTCATTAATATTATTAAAAATCTTTTTAAGCTTTAGACAGCACATATTGCAGATTCCAACCTCATTTCGGAGCCAATAAAAGTAGAAAGAGGAGTTCGACAAGGGGACCCACTTTCACCTCTTCTATATATTTTAGCATTGAACCCACTCATTCTTAAAATTCAAAAAGAACTAAATGGAATAAAGACAGCAGGACAATTCTTTAAAGTTACAGCATATGCTGATAACTTGACAGTAGGAATTGGATCCTCATTGGACTAGGTTACTTTTTCATAAATATGAACTAGCCTCTAATGCAAAGATCAATAAAAAAATCAATTTTAGTACCACTTACCAACATGGCCAAAGCAACAAATTTACTAGACCAAAATCTTTTCAAAGTAGCTGAGGATGTTGCCTCGCTTAGGATTTTGGGCTATGAGATTGACTCTAGGGGCACTCCTAAAAAACAATTGTAGGAAAACTTAACCCAAAACATCAAACAAAAAATTGAGAAAATCTCCGGTAGAAATTTGTCATTTAAAGAGAAAATTCTACTTACAAAGGCCCTTCTTATTTCTAAAATCTGGTATCTAGCATACTTGCTCCCACCTAAAAGAAAACAACTCGACAAAATTAATGATTTGATCTCCAATTGGATTAAGAACAAATCCAAACTACTTCCATGATACTTAGCTTTTCAGCTGTATTACAACAGGAGAGGGTTAAATGCTCCTGTTCTTAAGGATATACTTGATGCTAGGCTTTGTTCAATTTGGATAAAGCTTTTGACAGCTAATAGCTTTTGGGCAAAGTCAAACGAACACTAATTTCACAAAGAATTCAAGATAAAAGAAAAATCTTGATAGTAACAGCTTTAACAACACTACCAATTAGGCTTAAAGAGTGGCCAGATGCTTGGCAACCTTACCTAACAGCTTGGAAACGACTTAAGGGCACAATAGAATCTTCTAATAACTGGCCATAGGAAATTACACAAATAAAACTATGTGATCAACTAGGGGATCAGCTCATGGTCAGGAAAGCAACTAAATTTCTAAGACAGTATTCGATAAAGCCTATAGCAGCATACAATCCTTTAAACCACTATGGTTGGATGGAAAGTAAGGAAATATTGAATAAAAAGAAAGATATTTTTGGTGGTTGTAGAATAAAGCACTTCCACTGGGATACCGACTTATGCATATAGATAAAGATATAGATAGAAGCTGCCCAAGCTGCCCAGAGAAAAAACAAACGCCAGATCATTTGCATTGAAATGTAATATTAGTCAAACAATGTGGAGGATGTGTTACTCCTTTTAAAGAATTCGTTATTATACTCGATCCCACAAAACATGGAAGAAATCTTTACTGCTCAGAATATACAAAATGGTGGAAAAAGTAGAGCAGCAATATGGCTGCATATTAACATTGTGTACGAGATATGGTATTGGTACACACAAGCTCAGTGGGGAAATAACAATATGAGAAAAGAAGTTGTGAAAAAGGTAGCCAAAGCTAGGCTTAGGAAAAGCCTTATGGTCTTAAACAAAACCCGTAAGAGCAAATCAAAAGAAAAGTTAGCTCAGTTTTTAATAAAGTACACCATTTTGTGTTTAAAAAAAAAAAATTTAATTTATTAAACATGGACGGACAATTACATAATATAACATCATAGAAAAAAAATTTAAAAATCTTTCACACGATACCAATTCATTAATAAGAAAAGAAAGAAGAAAAAAAAAACTAAATCGACTTGTATGTCAGAACCACTACAAAATTTCACCCTACTCACAAAGAGAAGACCCGACTAGAGATGGGCAAAATGGTATTTTTGTCTACTGTGCATGCATATGTTATGCTGCATGCATGCATGCATGTTATATTAAAAATTTATTATGTATCTGTATTACTGCGAAATAATGCACAGGGGCGTTATTTCGAGGTTCAGCTCAAATTAAGCTTAATTTAGGTTGAAAATTGTAATTTTATCTCTGCTGTTTAACATAATTTCACAATGGATGGATATTTAATAGTTGAACATTTAAGAAACTATAATTATTAAAGGGATCGAATTGTGTGTGTTATTCTATTAACAGTATTCTCCTCTTTGTTCTAGTCTTTTGTCTAAAAATGACATTTCTATTAATTTTTAGCTCAACAATGAAAAAATAGAAATATGCATTTTGTTATAGCATAGTACGGGATAGAAAAAATGTTATATGCATTTTAATACTTGCGAAATTGTAGATGCGCTAGTTTTAATTAATGCAAGATAATCCGTATGGAACAACCCAGGATTGCACCAAATCATTCCATATATGGAGCAACCTGGATTTAAGTAATAACTTAGCTCCGGGTTATTATATATTTCTTGAAATCTTAACACACACTATCTTTAAACTGGAATATAACCTGAGTTGTTCCAAAATTTTGCTCCAATAACAACCTATAAAAATTTATATATTCTATATTTAGTATGAAAGCTTCAAGGAGTAATATTGAAGATATCATGTAGTGTATAGCTATTTAAATGGTATCTTATTAGATAAATGCATATGTTGAAGCAAGGATGTGAATACATATAGAAACTTCACATGTTACATCTTCACATCCGATGTAACACTTGCTCCTGTTAGTTTAACTTTTATCTGATTCTGTTATTTATTCTCATAGTCTTCGTTTAATTGCTGATAGTGATTGCAAGATCATCCACTTGACATTACTCATAACAAGATAGAACACCTACTAAATTTAGCAGCATCAATAATATAGTATGCTAATACATATTAAATATTCACAAATACATACCTTTAAAAGGTTAAATTCATATACACACTCATGCTTTCCATGCAAGCAATTAAACAATTACAGTTCGTACATCGTACATATTCTCACAGCCTGCAATTTGAAATAGCAACAATTAAAAAAAGTATACAACATTTTCTCATCAATTGAACAAAATAATTGGTAAAAATGTACAGGACACTTGTGACTGATGATAATTTTATTATAAAAAAAATATATAAAAAAATATATATAATTATTATATAAATAAATATGGGCCGGTGCGAAAAGATTTGCCCCTCAAAAAATTTCATAATTTTGACAATCAGAATAAGTTTTTTTATTCTTGATTAATTATTAAAAATTTTTTAGTATCAAATAAAATAGGTTTTATCTAACTTATTATATTATTTTTATTGTCTTAATATTGATTTATTTTAATAATTAAGTTTGTACAATTTACTGTATTTGAAAAAAAAAAAAATTTTTTTTAAAAAAAAGATATTTTAAATAATGTCGCAACCAATATGCAGTTGTATGAGCTTATACTACGCAAGTGCATTAATGTGCATATGATAAAGGTATAGTTAAAATTTGAGCAAAATTGAATCACTAGTTGTGAAGAAATTTAGCTTTAAAGCATGATAATTTGATCTTTTTACTATATACACGTATATATAAATTACTATAGTAAATTATATAGTAAATATTTTTAAAAAAAGTTACTATTAATAAATTTTTTTATTTTATCAATAAAATAATCAAAATAATTTTATTTTTATCAATCTTTTAACCTAATAATTATATTAAATTAAAAAAATTAAAAATTAATTTGTACAAAAAATATTTTAATCAGAGCTATTTGAGGTGCAAATCTTTTTGCACCGGCCTATAAATATATATGAGATTCAAAATGGAGTCAATTTGGAAGAAAGTGTATTATCAAAAATCATCTGGCATGAACTATAATGGAATGATGAATTAAAAATGCATATATCAGATAATAATAAATACCATTTGATCAATTTCACCATTTTGTATTAAATAGAATACATATAAAAAAAAAGAGATTTATTTTATACATACCAGGTCTCAAGGTTCAGAGTGGCGAATTGGAAAAGATAAGTATATCAATTTAATTCTTCTTGAGTTTGAGTATTTATTTCTAATTCTTTTTTTAGTGTAGCTTGTAGGATTCTAATATATCATTGAATTGGAAGGAAGTTAAATGCGGCTTCCAACTAAAATTCTGACAGCATCTTCTGCCATCAAAAATCGAATTACGGGTCTAATACAGCAGAGCTATGAGGATTGATGATTAATCAATATTTCCAAAAAAAAAATAAAAAAATAATTGTACAAATTTCAATAAAATTTACAAATTAAATATTCGTATAGTAAGTTCAATTAAATTAGTACAGTTTGTAAAAATTTCAATTTCGATCTACATGTACTCTCTCCAGTACACGTTAGTTTGGAGCAGAGTAATTTCAGTTTATTAAAATACACACGACTAGAAGAACAAGTGAGGCCACAGAAACAAGAGTAAACGGGGATAGTCCCCTTAGAAGTAAGAAAAAAGACTGCAGTACGTTTGACGACGCTATATTCTTGGAAGAAATGGCGCCAAAACGACATAAAGTGGAAAAAGAAAATAAAAACAACAACAAAAAAACAAACAAAGTAAACAAGTCAATGAATACAGCTAAGAAAATACAAGTCCTATCACAACAGGCTACAGCAAAAAACAATGCTAAGGTTTTAATAGAAACGAACACCGAAGGCACCCTCCCACAAGGGTCTCAGGAACCTTCCTAGTACGACAAAACTGAACAAGAATTCAGTGCTCTACGAACGTGCAAACTACTTCTATGGACACACAAATGTCTACAGAAATTGAACAACCGGTCCCGGGTCCTTCTAATGTTGCGCCGACTGAGGTGGTAGCTGAAGACTTGATCGTAGAACAAAAGAAACTCATAGAAGAATGCTCACTTTCGGACAAGGATTTAGGCCTAGGACCAAAACCAAAACAAGATATCTCCGAACGTAAACCAGAAAAGGGGAAGGAACCTTCCTCAATAAGTCCCGACAGAAAATGGACTTTGTTTTTCCCCAAGCTGAAAAAAGATCAATCGACCTATTCGACTTTCTCCCCAAGACAAAATATTAGAACAAATAACGATAATGCACTAATAATCGATATTCAAGGAATGCTAGGTTCATTCAACGAGATTTGTCTTCCATGTTTAATCAGGTTAAATACGACATTAGTGCCGCCAAGCAGCACTTCACTAAAGGGGTCCGTACGCACTTAGAAATCACCTTTATCAATGATGAAAAACGAAAACAGTATGCTGCCGAGGGCATCGTTATATTTAACAAGACTTACTATGGATACATTCCGACCGACGGCAGAAAATCCTTTCTACTGGTCAGATGCCGCAATGTACCCTTAGGTAACAAAAGTAAGGTTTCAGAGGCTCTACTGGTGGCCTTCGAAAATTTCAGAAAAATTGCCGCCATCAAACCTCTCATGATCGAAGGCACTCCCTACCTGACAGATCAATAGGTGGTCATCTTTGAAACAACCGATGACCCGGAC
The DNA here is from genome assembly GCA_003550325.1 of Gigaspora rosea. Classification (NCBI taxonomy): domain Eukaryota; kingdom Fungi; phylum Glomeromycota; class Glomeromycetes; order Diversisporales; family Gigasporaceae; genus Gigaspora; species Gigaspora rosea. Next base: position 100,878 of record QKWP01000506.1, on the reverse strand, counting down.
CTAGAAAAGCACCTACCACGATTCACTCACGTTTGGGAGAATAAGGTTTCTACTGAATGGAAATTTGCCCAAAAAGTTTGTTACTTCTGTGACCAGGAAGGTCACATAAAAAAAGACTGCATCCAATTTAAGGAATCTATTGAATCTAGACAAAACGCACGTATAAATAAGGACCTGGGAAATGTGGACAACAGCCCAGTAGAGGAAATGGACACAGAGCTTTTAATAACTCCTCCCCAGAACGAAAACACTACAAGCCTGACACCCTCTTTGGAAAATGAGGTAACAATGGAGGAAGCAACAAAGATTATTACAGATGGCGTTTTACCGGAAAAGGAAACAGCAGGACAGGTATCACCGCAGGTGGGGAAAAAAACCAGGTGACACCAGAGGAAGCAGTTCCCCGGTCGGTGCGACCTCCCTCTAGGGGCACGGGCGATCTGGCCCAAGCCAGGGAACCAACACGTGATGAATTAGCCGGGGCATACACTGACCCCAGAACAACTCGGGCTCCTTAACACAAATAACCACATTATCAGAACCGTCAGCGAAGGCTACAATTAATACTAACTCACCGGAAAATGATGGCTTCACCATAGTCACCTACAAACGTCTGACTCCCACAAGGAGTGTAATCAACAGTACAACAAAGCAGTTCCAAGTAAGAATGTACTCCTATAGTGATATAAGAGGACGGGTCCTCTCGAACCTATCTGACCCAAAAGGGTTCATACCTTTTACGTAAATATGTCTGTTAACCAAAGAATAAAAGTAGCTACGCTCAACATAAAAGGACTAATTAATGCAAATAAGAGACAAAA
>QKWP01000506.1:80849-98029 GCA_003550325.1 Gigaspora rosea | reverse complement strand
ATGGCTTTCCAAAGAAAGGACTTTGGGAGGAAATTATTAACAAAATAAAGGCTCAAATAGAAAAATTAAATGCGAGGAATCACTCATTTAAAGGGAAGATAATGTTGGCCAAGTCCCTGGTTCTTTCTAGAATGTGGTACGCCGCCTACATTCTTCGCCCTAAAAGAAAACACATATCCGCGATTAATGACCTTATCTCAAACTGGATAAAACACAAATCCAAGTTTCTCCCCAAATATGCCACATTCCAAAAGAACACTGATGAAGACAGATTGGGTGCTCCGGTCATCCAGAACATGTTAAATGCACGACTCATAATGATTTGGAAGCGTTTGTGCACAAGTAGCGCCACTTGGGCCTGTCACGAAAGAAACGTAATTTCAGGGGAGATTAGGTCCAAAAGGAATCTCAGTGTTTTACAAGCACTAAAGTCAACCCCAATCAGTAAGAAGGCCTGGCCAAAAAAATGGAGGGGACACATACACACTTGGATTAAGTTAGGCGGGGGATATTTCATCGACGTGCAACTGGCCGTGGACACTGGAAGCTTTGACGATTGGCGAAACAAACGGTCAGGAGATGATAGTCAAATGGATAGTGCGGCGATTAACTACAATAAGATGCAGAACCAGCATAACATCGGACAATAACCAACTGGACAATTTTAGTTGGCTAAAAACAAAAGAGCACATTAACAAAAAACTGGATATTTGCTGGCGGGTGTACCATGGGGCATTACCTCTCGGGTACCAAACATGACACCTTGACTCAGAACACAGGGGCGATTGCATATGGTGTGTTGACACCAGACAAACCATTGAACACTTCGCAATCGAATGTGACCTGAGTAAAGAAATATGGCAGGTTGCCTACAAGATGATGGAAAGTACAGCGCGTACGTCCCTCTATCTACCTCCCAAGAAGCTCTTGAAGCCGGTAACATAAACGAGAAAACGAAACAGCAAGCTGCACAGTGGCTTCATATTCAGGTAATATACACAATATAGTGCTTATTCGCAAAAGCCAAATGGGGCAGAGAGGTAATATCTAGAACCGGAGCCATACGGCAAGCTGAGTTCCAGCTCAAAAAAGAACTCCGGCAGCTATAATTCAGTTTGGGAGAGAAATCCCCCAAAATAAAACGAGTTTATAGTTCTTTAAAAAACTTTATGTAGTTAAGAACATGTAAAATTGTAATAGTCTTAATAAAGAGCGCCAACTGCGCCTCAGTCATANTGGAAAATCTGATAATTGGCAAAACAAACAGTCAGGAGATGATAGTCAAATGGATAGTGTGGCGATTAAAAACGGACATTTGCTGGCGGATGTACCACAGGGCCTTACCTCTCGGGTACCGAACACAACACCTTGACTCAGAACACAGGGGCGATTGCATATGGTATGTCGACACCAGACAAACCATCAAGCATTTCGTAATCGAATGTGACCTGAGTAAAGAAATATGGCAAGTCGCCTACAAGATGATGAAAAGTACAGCGGGTATGTCCCCTCCATCCACCTTCCAAGAAGCACTTGAAGCCGGTAACATAAACGAGAAAACGAAACAGCAAGCTGCACAGTGGCTTCATATTCAGGTAATATACACAATATGGTGCTTATTCGCAAAAGCCAAATGGGGCGGAGAGATAATATCTAGAACCGGAGCCATACGGCAAGCTGAGTTCCAGCTCAAAAAAGAACTCCGGCAGTTACATTTCAATTTGGGAGAGAAATCCCCCAAAATAAAACGAGTTTATAGTTCTTTAAAAAACTTTATGTAGTCAAGAACATGTAAAATTGTAATAGTCTTAATAAAGAGCGCCAACTGCGCCTCGGTCATATGACTGAGATATTTAAAAAAAAAATTCAATTTCAATAAAGCAAATTAGGCATAGATCTTTATTTATATTTTATAAACAACTAAATTTTGACGATAAATGCTTTAAAATCTTTTTCTTTGATGCTCCTATTTGATGAATATTTTTATCATCTTTTTCAATTTTGTTAGAGCATTCCGTTTTATCCGCATCCTTTTGGCTTTAATTCAATTAATAAAAACAGCATATTTTACTTTCATATTTTCCTATTTAGCAGTTTTTTTTGATAACAAATGCCACATGTTCATTTTTAACATTTTTGGCAATTAACAATTAATGAAGATCTAACGTTTATTTTTTCTAATTAACAATAACTTTTATATAAGCTCCAATTTACCACACCTATTTTAGCAAATTTCGACAATGAATATTTTATGCTCATCTTTTCAGCCTAAATTTCATCAATGTTCCTCATTTGACTTTAATTCCGCTAGTGCCCTCATTTCAACAAATTAATGCCTTAAATTCGTCTTTTACAACTCCAATCCCATTAATGATGAATGTTTAATGTTTTATCTAATTCTGCTAGCATTTTCTATTGCACCACGTAATATAGAAATTTTATTTTCATCTATTCATCCTTGCTATTTATATCACTTTCCATTAATAACTCTGTTTCTGATTCATTTAATTCTACGATATAATCTTTATCACTTTTTGCTAACTCATTTTTCAATTCATCTTCCAATTCATTTTCTGATTCATTTTCACCACTTTCATCACTATTATTAGGGTCTAATAATTCAAATTCGTGACTTTCTCTAGATCTATCTTTGTAACGTAATGCTGCCTCTACTATATCAGATGACTCCAGTCTTGGGCATGTAAGTTTGTAGTTACTATAAATATACACTAGTTTTAATACTCGCTGTGGTGTTAACCGATTTCATTTTTTATCATGAATATAGAAAAAATAGGACCAATTTCACTCAGAGCTACCAACAATGATGGAATCGTTAGAATTCTTGATGTGACTCTACATAATTCAGGTGCTGACTCCCAAAATTTCCTTGCCACCAAGCAACCAGATTTACATCATTTATTGTATTCCAAGCCAAAAATGCCAGTTCGAGTTTTATATTGAGCTGAATAAACGTTGAAATCGTTTGCATACCTAGAATTGTGCTACTAAAGTTACCCTTGTACATTTAAATTAGACTTCATGTAATACTCACACCAAAAACCACATATAATGTGTTTTAAGTTACACAAAATCTATACCATTAGCCGGAAGTTTTTTTTCATGATATCGTGGATCTAACTAGTGCTTGGACCCGGATATCCAGTTACCTGTTTTACTCTACCTGTTTTATAAAAGCCGGATACGGATAACCGTCAGTTTTTATTTTGCGGATAACTGGATAAGCTTACGGATAACCGGATAACCGGATAACCCTACGAATAACCAATTGATCCTACAGATATCCGATTAATTCTATGGATATCCGGATAACTAGATAAACTGGGCAACCTAAGATATTACAATATATATGTATTATTAAATAAATTTACCACTTAAATTAAATTACATTTTGTTTGGCAAAAATTTACGTCAGATCATGATTATTGTCAAGCTAAAAAACGTGAAATTGATAGTTTATAATAGATCTACATATGTGTTGAAAAACCTTTTGGCGTTTTTAAAAGCAAATAATTGGGTTTCAAAATATAACCAGAGAACCTTATTTTATTTTTCTGCTAATAATTTAACATAACGTATACTGCTGTATAAAATATCTGAATCTTTTACATTTCATCAAAATTAAAACCTATATTAGACCCGAATATAGTATGTTGTGGAGAGTTTGTACTGTACCACTATAAGGAAAATTTTAAAAAGCGTGTGTATTTTTCATTTTAATATTTAAAAACAATCTGTTTTCAGTTATTTTAAAATTTGAGATTCATGCCCGGCTAGTACGTACGTGGGGGTCTGATATCTGGGGTCTTGTATACGGCAGTTTGCTGTAGTAAAAAGGAAAATTTATTTAAAAAATCATACTTATTTTTGAAATGTGCCATTATTTGCTAATTTTGAAACTCCATTGCTATATTTTTATTATGAACCGTTTAATTTCATAAGGGAAATTTATAAAAATTCGGTAAACATTAATATTTTAAATATTCAAAGTTTGAACATGCCCGAATCTCAATTTATCATTCAATAAATTCATTATTATTGTGGTAGACTAGATACATTACTGAGCTGATACACGTGATGAATTTTGTAAATTTTGATAATCATTTTTCGTTCAGTACAGTTTTCGTTCCTATGTTTTGCACTGGTCGAAAATTATATTATTGAAAACTATACTTTTATTACTGAAAAATAATTATCAAATCAGCTGTAATTCCACCAAAAAAATTAATTAGTAAAAAAAAGTAAAAAATGAGGGGTCTGATATATCTGATATGGGGATCTTGTATATGATCTTTTACGACAACAATCTAATAATTACAAAAAGTAACTAAGTAATGCATGCAGTGGCACGAATACCCACGGATACCGCAGATACTGCGGATACCCGCAGGTACTGCAGATACCCATGAATACTGCGGATACCACGGTTATCCATTAGGTTATCCGTTTAAGATTGTCGAATAACGGTTACTATCCATGAGATGTTTATAACACCCGGATATACGGTTAACCGTGCGGATATCCGGATAAGGGGTTCATGGGTCCAAGCACTAGATCTAACAAGTGCGCCACCGAAATTACAGGACAATATATTTTTTTCTACCTATTCTTTAATAAATTTTTAATCGAAGAACCTACTGTGGGAAAAATATAATCTAAAAAAAATAATAATAATAAATTATTAATTTTTTTTTTAAAAAATTCGGCAGTCTTGCCACAACTTTATTTTACTTTTGTAAATTTTAAAATATACTATTTCATCTTACAATGTTTGCCATTTTTGGCACTAATACTAAAGTGTGACCCACCTGGTTGTCTTAGAGATACCTAAGTGTGACCTGCTATAACAAACTTTTCCTCCCTAGATTTCTTTCTTTCAATAAAGAAGAACCACCTAGATCTACAGTCAGGGTTTGCCGCCTGTCAAAACTGCCATCTATTTTGTATTCCAGCTCGCATGGACCCCTTGTCCAATCCATGCGTATACTTCTTCCTTCGCAGTACTTAGAATTTCTGTCCAGCTCCGTATCGGCCTTCTATTTTTAACTACTGATTCTTCTTCTCCTGTCCCCTCATCCAGGTTATCACTTCTTTTCTTTTTCTCTTCCAGTTTTTTTTCTTTTTTTCTCTCTTCTTGCTCCCTTTTCTTTTCTGCCCTTGAGTGATTCCACAGTTTTTTTCCCATTCGTTAACTATTGAACAGCATTCTTTCAATATTTCTCTTTGGAAGACAGTCAACTATTTATTGAGAAAAGCCACAGCTCGTCCTGGGTCTTATTTTTAGAAAGGTTCATTCTTTCTAAAGATGATCCTATATCATCTGCCAGAAACCCTCTTGACCACTCTATATGCCAATTCTTATACTCATTTATCTCCCTGAGTATGAAAACTTCTCTCAGCTGGTCTAGGCCTAAAACTATTCCTAAATACTGTCCAGGATTTCTTCTTCCTTTTTTGTCCATACCTCTATATTATGTGGGCATGTAGATAAGTGCTCAAAAGATTCTTTTTCTTCTTTGCATTTCCTGCACTGAACATCTTGATGCAACTCTGGGTTGTGTATTCATTGTTTCATCAAAGTCGGCAACAGCTTATTTATGCACTTTATATGAAAACTCAGCATGGTGGACATTCGATTTGATTGGCTTGAAGATCACTAGATTACACAACATAAAAAAAAATTTTTAAAGCAACCCTTACTAAAAAAAAACCATATCGGAGGACCCTGGGTAGGATAGCGCAGTGGTTAGCACTCCAGGGTCGTATTTGCAAGGTCACCGGTTCAAGTCTAGTGGTGACAAAAACCATGTTAGGACCACGAATATTAAAGGATCTATGATGAGTCATCAAATATCTCCCATTTCCGGACATGGTACTATAGCGACAATGAGTTGCATGACATAACCACAAGGTCATGCAGCATCCAGAAAAGGAAAAAATCTGACAAGAAACGTCGTAAACATAAGGACCATCCACTATAAAAGGAACAAGACAAACAAGTATAGAGTCAAGGATACTGACCAAATTAGGAAGGCAAGAAGCCAGGAACCTAACGCTACACCGACCGAAAATAGAAGTGGCTCCAGGGTTGATAACAAACGGCTGACCTATATAGCGACCTGGCAGAGTATGTAGTTCCTTCAAGCTGCCTATGATTCTACAAGGTACGGGGCACCGGGCGTGGTTGGCTTGCTGGAGGAAGCCGGGGAAACGGTCAATTGGAGGGAGGTATAGCTTAGTATAAATAGTTAAAAATAGATAGTGACATGTCACAAACATTGATATTAATAAATAAGCGCCAAACGCGCCCCAACAGCCATCGAGCAGTGTTGTCACTTGGACATTTTGGACATTTTTTCAAATTAAAATTACTTAAAATTTTATTAAGATAATCTATTTTAATTTTTTCACCAATAAGTCCAGCACCTAAAAAAATATATAATTATATATTTTTTTAAATTACTTTATTGATTAATTAAACATGGGACATAGGCTTGGACGATTTTGGACAATCTTGGACGTTGGACAGAAAACATAGTATGGACACGTCCAAGTAACAACATTGCCATTGAGCTGAAGGGTTTAAAAAAAAAAAACATATCGTCAATTAGCAATTTATGGTTTCACATAATAAAGTTTTTTTTTTTAAATTTCTCAGTCATATGACCGAGGCGCAGTTGGCGCTCTTTATTAAGACTATTACAATTTTACATGTTCTTGACTACATAAAGTTTTTTAAGGAACTATAAACTCGTTTTATGGGGGATTTCTCTCCCAAATTGAAATGTAACTGCTGAAGTTCTTTTTTGAGCTGGAACTCAGCTTGGCATATGGCTCCGGTTCTAGATATTATCTCCCCGCCCCATTTTGCTTTTGTGAATAAGCACCATATTGTGTATATTACCTGAATATGAAGCCACTGTGCAGCTTGCTGTTTCGTTTTCTCGCTTATATTACCGGCTTCAAGTGCTGGATGGGGGAATGTGCCCGCTGTACTATCCATCATCTTATAGGCAACTTGCCATATTTCTTTACTCAAGTCATATCGATTACGAAATGCTCAATGGTTTGTCTAGTGTCGACACACCATATGCAATCGCCCCTGTGTTCTGAGTCTAGGTGTCGTGTTTGGCACCTGAGAGGTAAGGCCCCGTGGTGCATCCGCCAGCAAATGTCCAGTTTTTTGTTAATGTGCTCTTTTTTTTTAGCCAACTAAAATTGTCCGGTTGGTTATTTTCCGAAGTTACACTGATTCCACATCTTATTGCACTTAATTGCCGCACTATCCATTTGACTGTCATCTCCTGACCGTTTATATTGCCAATTGTCAGAGCTTCCAGTGCCCACAGCCAGTTGCTTGTCGATGAGATATCCCCGCCTAATTTAATCCAAGTGTGTATGTGTCCCCTCCATTCTTTCAGCCAGGCCTTCTTACTGATTGGAGTTGACTTTAGCGCTTGTATAACACTGAGATTCCTTTTGGACCTAATTTCCCCTGAAATTACGTTTCTTTCGTGACAGGCCCAAGTGGCGCTGCTTGTGCACAAACGCTTCCAGATCATTATGAGTCGTGCACTTAACATGTTCTGGATGACCGGAGCACCCAATCTGCCTTCGTCAGTGTTCTTTTGGAATGTGGCATATTTGGGAAGAAACTTGGATTTGTGTTTTATCCAGTTTGAGATGAGGTCATTAATCACGGATATGTGTTTTCTTTTAGAGAGAAGAATGTAAGTGGAGTACTACATTCTAGAAAGAACCAGGGACTTGGCCAACATTATCTTCCCTTTAAATGAGAGATTCCTTGCGTTTAATTTTTCTATTTGAGCCTTTATTTTGTTAATAATTTCCTCCCAAAGTTCTTTCCTTGGAGAGCCATCTCTCAAAACTTCAAAGCCTAGGATTTTGAAGAAGGTTTGTTCAGGGACCTTCTCACAAAGTTCTTCCCCTGGTAAGTTTACGACTTCTGCAGAGGGCGTAAGAGGGACTAGTTTAGTTTTTTTCTTGTTTATTTTGGCATTTGAAGCTTTCTAGTAGTCTTCAAGCATTTTAATGAAAGTTTCCCAGTCTGAACGAGAACCGATTTCCAGGGAGAGGCATCGGCGTAAGCTGTAAGTTTGAAAGAACAATTTGGTCCCAAGGGCATACCTCTGATCTTCTTATCTATCTGCAGAAGAAGCAGTTCGAATGCAAGTATGTAGAGCAAGGGAGAGAGAGGATCACCTTGTAACACCCCCCCGCCCCACTGTGAACGGAGAAGATATAGAGCCCCTCCAATGATGTGGGCCATTTGGTTTTTAAAGTGGCCTTTTATCAATTCTATAATTCTCTTGTCAAATTTCATCTTCTCCATTATGAGGGCCAAAAAATCATAATTGACTCTGTCGAAAGCTTTGGCCTGGTCGATCAGTAGAATCCAATGCTGAACGGTTGAGTCATGTGACTTTCGTAGGGTGGTCATTATATCCATGGCGGCGTCGACTATGAACCTGCCCTTAATAAAACCCTGTTGGTGTTCCGGTATAACTGCTCTACATATTTCATTTATTCTATCTGCGAGAATTTTCATAAAGATTTTAGCGTCCCCGTTGACCATTGAGATGGGACGCCAATTTTTCACAAGCGATAGATCCTCCCCCTTTTTTGGTATTAGTGTAATTAGGCTCTTGTGCCAGGATATTGGCATGGAACCTCCTTCTAAGACCTTGTTGAAAACCTTCACTAAGACCAGTGTTATTGTTTCATTTGTGAGCTTGTAGAACTCGTAGGTGAGCCCGTCTGTTCCAGGAGAGTTGATATTAGGAATAGAACAAATAACCTGTGAAACTTCCCCTGTGGTTATGGGTTTAAGCATATCATTGTTCATTGCATCTGGAGATCCTTTACAAACAGTGTAGATTTGTGTAAAGAATTGTTGTATATGCTGCAGAACATCTATGTTTTCTGAATTTCCGTTGTCAGGAACATTGATCTCATCTAGTTTGTTTTGGTTTTGTCTTGACCTGTATCTTGCAAAAAAATACTTTGTCGACTTTTCACCTTTTTCAATCCATCTGGCCTTGGACCTGAGAAGCCATTTGTCTGTGAGATCAGAGTTTTCTTCCTCAATGAGATTCGTCAAGTTTGTTATTTGTTCATCTAAGTTTGTCCATTCTGAATTTTTGGACCGGCCTATTTTTAAGTGCGTTAACTTTTTGTGGAGTCCTTCTAGCTTTGTCCCCGTGAACTTTGGTTTGCGGAAGGCTCTGATTATTGACTGAATGTTCAGTTTGCAACCATCCCAATCTTGTATGGATCCATGGTCCTCAATTTCCTCTATGACTTCTTGACTCAACCTGCTATTCCGGAAGCAATTTTTGTCGAACTACCACTGCACACTGTGTCTCTTGATTGTTCTGAAGGAAAGCAAACACTCTACTAATAGGTGATCAGAGTTGCCAAAGTGAATTTTAACGCCGGAAATATTATGTCTGAAGTTTCTATCTATGAAAATTTAGTCTATGCAGGTTCCTATTCTGCCGTTGTTTCTGGTGTTTTGGAAATAAGTCAGAAATGGGTCTTCTTCTGAAAAATCATTTGCATTGTGAAAATTTTCCATCTTTTTTTTGTAAAGTCTTTCTAGTGGGGTCGTGCTGTTGTGGAGCTTGGCACTAGCTTGGCTGACTCTATATTTGTCAGGGGAGATGTTGGTATTGAAGTCACCTCCGACGATTTCTATTAATTCTTCCTCTTTTGGTGGTGACCAATCCTAGAATTTGATTCTATTTTCTTGGCATGGAGGTGCATACACATTTGTTATCCTAAATGTCCTCCCCTGGTAATGTATCTTGACCGTTATCACTCTGTTATCGTGAGAAATTTGGGAGTCTATAAATTCAATTTTTTGTTTCCTGCTAAAATGGCAGTCTTACTAGACCAAATGGATGCATACTGCCATTGATGACTTAAAAAGTCTCTAAGCTTTGCGTCTTTCAAATTCGTTTCTTGCAACATGATAATGTCTAAATTATATGATTTTAGAAGAATGAATGTATTTTGTCTCTTATTTGCATTAATTAGTTCTTTTACGTTGAGCGTAGCTACTTTCATTCTTTGGTTAACAGACATATGTACGTAAAAGGTATGAACCCTTTTGGGTCAAATACGGTTCGGGAGAACCCGTACTCTTATATCGCTATAGGAGGACATTCTTACTTGGAACTGCTTCGTTGTACCGTTGATTACACTTCTTATGGGAGTCGGACATTTGTAGGTGACTATGGTGAAGCCATCATTTTCAGGTGGGTTAGTGTTAATTGTAGCCTTCGCTAATGATTCTGATGAGGTGGTTATCTGTGTTAAGGAGCCCGAGTTGTTCTGGGGGTCAGTGTATGCTCTGGCTAATTCATCACATGGCGGTTCCTTGGTTTGGGCTGGATCTAGGGATGTTACGGTCCTACAAGGACCGCGGTCCAGACCGGTCTTTTGAACCAGATTAAGCAGTCTTCGGTCCGCAATTGAGGACCGGGTCCAGACCGGTCCTTAATTTATATACGATTCCGTAAATTCTCGATTTTTTTTTTTTTGTTTTCCTCCTGGGAATTCCCAGTGGTGGCGTTTGGCCTCTTTTATTAATATTTACTATTCATACATGATTATACTATGTATCTAAATCTGTTGATTACTTTTTTTGAACACTTTTCTAAGCTAGCTTTAAGTATTCTAATGTCTGCTTTTATTCGAATTTCCGCTTTCCTTACCATTATATTTTTATCTGACAGATCCTTCCCCCATCTGCCAGCTGTATAATTGCACCAGAGTTCATATACAACATTCATACTTAGCCACATCTTGGCATACCATCCGTTTGGGTTCTCTGTGGGTGGTTCTTGGTATATTTCCTCGAGGGTGGTAGGTGGGGTCCTCTCTTCTTCGCTACTGAGGTGGCTGAGCCCTTTTCCCCATATTTCCTTACTTATTTCACACCCCGTAATGAAGTGTTCTCTTGTTTGTTGTTCCCCGGGGCACCATAGGCAGTCACCTGAGATTCCTGGTCCTACATGTTTCAGCCTGTATCCCAGGGGTAGGGCTCTATGGAAGAGCCGCCAATATGTCATTTTCTTTTTGTTCTCGATCTTATTTATGTTTAGCCAGTTGTATTTCCTTTTATTTTCGTCTTCCGTTTCTGCTTCTGTTTTAAATGTTTTATCCCTTAAAATATTAACAATTACTTTGACCGATAACTTGGTGCCCTCCTTTCCTTGTACTTCAATTTCTTCTAATTTCCAAGGCCATTCTGATTGTGATTTTATCTTCCCTCCTATCTTCATCCAGGCGGATAGATACGGCTTCCATTCTCTTGGCCACGCCTTAGTGCTGATCTTGTTATTTAGAGCTTGGGTTATATTAATTCCCCGTCTTTCGCGTAAACAGTCTGAGATCCTTTTCCTTTCCACTGTGGCCCAGAAAGAATTGCCCGTTATCAGGCTTTTCCAGACCATGCATAATCTTGCTTTTAGCATGTTTCCAATTATCGGGGCTTTCAGGCCATGGTTTTCGGGCCCCTTTTGGAATGTAGTCCATCGTGGGAGCATTTTACTTTTTCCTTTAATCCACCTGGCCAGGAGCTCATTGATTGTTGCTATTTGTTTTCCAGTAGGAGGAGCCAGATATGCCCCATACCAGATTTTGGAGAGAACGAGGGCATTTGCCATAAGTATTTTGCCAACGAATGTTAGATTTCTTCCTGACAGACGTTCTAGATTCTTTTCCATCTGCTTAATTATTTTCGTCCACATATCCCTTTTAGGAAGGCCATTTGCCTGGACTTCGTATCCCAGTATGCGTACTGTGTTACCTTCCCCAATCTTCGTAAATTGCTCTTGGTCCTTTAACTTTGTCCCATCTGCTATAATTGTCAACGGGATCAATTTCGTTTTATTCTTATTAATACTGGCATTCGAGGCCTCTTCATATTGTTTGAAAGTCTTGAGGGTCGCTTCCCAATCCTCAGTGGATCCCACACCCACTGATAAGTCATCTGCATATGCGGATAGTCTGAAGAATGATTGTTCTATTTGAATACCTTTGAGTCTATTTTCTAAGGTACATAAGAGAGGTTCGAATGCGAGGACATATAGTAGCGGTGAAAGGGGGTCGCCCTGTCTTACTCCCCTTTCTACCATGAAGGGTGACGATAACCCCTCTCTTCCTATAATATGTGCTTCCTGATTTTGGAACAAATTGTCAACTACCTCTATAAAACTCAGGTCAAAGTTCATTCTGGTCATTGTCATTTTTAAAAACTCATGGTTAATACGATCAAAGGCCTTTCTTTGATCCACTAATAACATCCAGTTTTGTTTAGATGGGTCTGGCTGATTCCGCATCGTGGTAATTATGTCTAATGCTGCGTCCGTAATTACCCTCTCCTTTATAAAGCCTGATTGATGAGGTGGGATAATTATTTTACATATCTCGTTTAATCTGTCCGCCATTATTTTCATAAAGATCTTAGTGTCTGAATTCACCAAAGAAATCGGCCGCCAGTTCTCCAAGCATTCTCTGTTCTCCGATTTCTTTGGTATGAGCATTATCATATTTTTATGCCAGGAGATCGGCATGTTGCCTGTTGTGAGAACTTGATTAAATACTTTTCCAAGAATAGGGATTACTATTTCTGCAAACTCCTTATAGAATTCGTACGTAAGGCCATCAGTGCCTGGGGATTTGCCATTTGGGAGAGATTTGATTATCCGTTCTATTTCTTCCTTTGTTATGCTTTTTGTAAGGTTCATGTTCATTTCTGCGTTGACTTGGGGTAGCTCCCTCATCAGGATCTCTGCCATCTGAGGATCCCATCCCTCTTTTTTATAAATTTTTTGGTATTCCTCCTTTATATAGTCTAATGTATTCTCATATTTGTCTTTATATTCCTCGGGAATTTTGATCAGTTCCTCACAACTACTTTCTTTTCTGGCCTTATATCGTGAAAAGAAGAATTTAGTTGATTTTTCTCCTTTTTCGATCCATTTTTCTTTTGAGCGCAGGTGCCATTTTTCTGCTAGTGCTGCAGTTTCATCGTGTAATGTGTTCATCATCTCGACAAGTTCTTGGTCTTTCTTTGGGCTTAGTCCTCGCCTTGCCTTTTCTATCTTTAACTTTGAGATTTTATTATTTAATTTTGTTATATTGCATTCATGTCTTTTAGGTTTCGTAAATGCTCTTATTATCGATTGCACTCTCAATTTGCACCCGTCCCAGTTTTCTGGATCATCCTCTGATCCTAGCTCCGCTTACAATTCTTTGGTCAGAAGATCGTTACTGAAACTTCCTTTGTCAACTTTCCAAATGGGGTGCCAAAGGTTTTAGTTTTTGAGTTGAGTGTGCATGCTACCAACAGATGATCTGAGTTTCCGAATTTCGTTGTCACCTCTGATACTAAGTGACAGTGAACCATATCTACAAATATGTAATCTATGCAAGTACCCATTGTCCTATCATCCCTGGTGTTCTGGAAGTATGTTAGGAATGGTCTTGTTCCTGAGCATTCAGCAGCATTGAAAAATTCTAGGACTTTCCCTTCCAGTATATCTTTAGAGGGGTCTCTTTGTGGAGTTGCTTGGCTGACTCTATTCATTGTTGAGTTTAGGTTGAGATTAAAATCTCCTGCAATAATGTTAATATTGTCCGGTTTTTGTATGGGGTTCCAGTCATTGAGGAACTTTACTCTGTCTGGTTGTTGCGGAGGAGCGTATACGTTGGTAGCAGTTAAGAGGTGGCCTTTAAATATAAATTCTGTATTTATGACTCTGTTGTCCAATTCTATCTTAGTCGATTTGAATTCTATCTCTTTGTTACCCACTAATATGGCAGTTTTACTTGTCCATATGGAATTATAGATCCATTGGGCTTTGAGAAAGTCTCTAGTGTTTTTATCTGTAGTATTTGTTTCTTGTAGGAATATTATATCCATTTGATATGATTTTAGCAGCGTGAGAGTTATACGTTGTTTATCCTTATTATTTAAGCCTTTTACGTTCAGGGTTGCTATCTTAAGTTTAAAGTTTTGTGTCATGATCTGTAAAAGGTAGGGTCCCTTGACTAACGACGGGAAGGGTTACCGCCTCTCCCCTTTTTGCTATAGGGGGATTTTCTATTTTCTAAATCCTGTGACATTGTGTTGTCAATTAGTTTACTTTTCCTTGACACTGCTGATCGCTTATTTACCACAGTGATGAATTCATCTGTTAACGGCTGTTCAGGATCGTTTGGATTAGTGGATTCCATAGTAGTTTCGGAGAGCTTAGGGTCCAGTCACTCCTTGCTGTGAGCATTTGTGTTGCTTGTAGGGGGAAGCGTGTCCAGTTTGTCGCGCAAGTTAACATTGCCTCGCATATATTCCGGTAAGCTTGGAGTCTCTGGGCTGTCTTGTTGTGTTACCACATTTTCTCCCTTGTCTGGGGCCTCTGCCATGTGCTCTTTCTGGGTTACTGGAGCCCTTGTTGTTGGTTCTGTTATCTCCATTCCTGTATTGTTCGTGACCAGGCTGGAGTCTGTATTTGTCTGGTTTTCCTTTTCAACAGGGCCCTCCCCTGATTGATGTATTTGTGCATCCACAATGCTTGTGCTAATTTCCATGTTATCCATTATAGTGTCTGGGGTGAGTGCATGATGGGGCACCTGTTCAGGTGCTTCATGTTTCTCATTGCCTTTTTTAGCAAAGAGGTCCGCTTTCTTTCGTTTATATTCCCTGTGGGCGTTCCTTAATTCTACCGATTCTTTGTATTGTTCACATTCTCGTTTAATGTGACCTTCTTTTTCACAAAAATAGCAAACTTTGACCGCTGATCTCCACTCTGTATAGACTTTGTTATCCCACACGTGTGTGAACCGTGGGAGTTTATTTTCAAGGTCTGGGTCCTCGGTTGTTTCGAAGGTAATGATCCATTGGTCGGATACATATGGTGTGCCTTCTATTAACATGGGTTTAATCGATACTATATTTCCGAAGCTTTCAAAGCTTTCCCGGAGCGCTTCTGTGATGTCGTTTTTGTTCCCAAGGGGTACGTTTTTACACCTAACCTGGAGGAACGTCTTTCTCGTATCGACAGGAATATAGCCGTAGTATGTCTTCCGTAAAATTTCTAGTCCCTTCGCGGCATAATG
Organism: Gigaspora rosea; assembly: GCA_003550325.1. Taxonomy (NCBI): domain Eukaryota; kingdom Fungi; phylum Glomeromycota; class Glomeromycetes; order Diversisporales; family Gigasporaceae; genus Gigaspora; species Gigaspora rosea. The sequence goes on along the minus strand of QKWP01000506.1, from coordinate 82,864 downwards.
CCTTTGTTTGTCTTTGTCTATGAACGTAACTTCTAGGTGCGTTCTGGTTCCTTTTGTGAAGTGAGCTTTTGCGGCAGAAATATCATATTTGGTTGACTCGAATAAAGAGGCCATAATTTCATTAAAGGAACTTTGAATGTTGTGGATATCTATGATTAGGGCATTGTTATTTTTAGATTTGATGGCGTTTCTGGGAGAGAACGTCGAGAAGGTGGCCCTTCCCCGTTTGAGCTTGGGGAAAAGAGCCGCCGCCCAACTTCTATGCGAGTTGTTGTCTGTTACTTTATCCTGTAATAAGAGGGTATTTTGGTCTGTTTCTTCGACCGGGTCTTGCATTAATTCTTGTTCTAACTTCTGTTCCTCTTGCTTCTCCTCGTTTATCGTGGATTTCCAGTTGTCACCCTCTGTTGGAGGAAGCTGTGTTTCTTCTTGTTCCCTATTGAGGGATTCCTCGGAAGTGTTGTTCCATATGTTCGTAGTGTCTTTTAGAGCGTTGAGCTCCAGTTCTACTTTGTCTCCCCAAGTAAGAGAGTTAATATCAGTGTTATGTTCTGTGACCATACTATTAGTTAAAGCGTCATAGCTGTTGTAAAACGCGTTTTTCTTGTCGTTCCCTGTGTTGTTCATTTTTTTTTTGTTTTTTATTTTGTTGTTCTGCCATGTTTTTTTCAAATATTTCTTCATGTTCGTCTTCCTGTGTACGTGTCCTTTTTGTAAGGGCGTTAGCCCTTACTACCCTTTCTTCTTTGTGAGTTTTGTCTAGTCTCCTGTAACGGATTATTGTTATTCTGTGTGTGTCTCTCCTCCACCTCACCTGAACTGGAGAGAGTGCGTGCAGATCTCTTTAAATTCTCGATTTCGAAAATCGTACCCCTTAAAAATATCGAAATAACGCCAATGCGCGTCCTGAAATAGTACGCACTTGAATGAATAAATATCGACAATTTATCGGGTAAATGATGATACATACCAGGAGAGAATAATACTTTATCTCGAAATAACCCGCACGTAGTCAAAATAGCGCGCAGATGCCCGCTATTTCGAGAATCTACGAAATTAATAATCATATTCACGCTTTTAAATCGTATAAAGTATTTGATCAGGTGCACCACAATTTTATATACGTACGAACGATACAAATTTAAGCCTGTTTCAAACTTTAAACTGAATCAATTGCAAAATTAATATGTTGCATACAAGCTTGTAGTTTAATTGTAAAATTGATTTAAAATTAAATTAGTAATAAAAATTTACAAGTTTAACACGTCATGTTGACAAGCGGCTTCAGCTTTTTTTAGTTGATTTGTATAGGATTTATTTGAACCAGACATAACCCGTGCTTAAATGCACAAAAGTTCCAAGAAGAATTCTATTCTCAATATTTGGCTATTTTGAAATTTAATGACCACTTCTTGAATTAACAAAAAATAATGGGTCTTAGAAATAGCTGATTGCATTCATGCATATGCATTCATGCGCGTGATTCTGACAAATGCATATTGGGCGCTGTTCAATAAAAAAGGGGGAAATCTCTTTTTAAATCTGGTCAATTTGAACAGATTTAAAAGAGATTTCCCCTTTTTTATTGAACAGCGCCATATTTTCCCATCGATACCAAATATAGTTCCGCATAGTGTCGGGTGGTAAACCAATTTTATTGTGAGTTTGGCTCGGTGAATCATGTGCACAAATGCACACCACACGAATTCGTAACATCCTTTCAAAAAATACGTATTTAGCTTATCTCTGGGTACTAAAAGAGAACAGATTCAGTATAAAATAGAACAGCGTGAGTAAAAACTTAATACAATAAATATATGTGCAAAAACATCTAAAGGAATTTAGGACAAAGTTAGTTGAATAGATTTTTTAACAAAGAAATTATTAAATACAAAGAAACCTCCATAAGTGCGATCTCTCTAAATGTATTCTTAAATTCAGGCCCGAATATATATTTGACCTCTATAAATGCATTTCTTATTGTCTCTAAACGAACGTTGTTAAAAGCTTGATCC
>QKWP01000506.1:65971-78558 GCA_003550325.1 Gigaspora rosea | reverse complement strand
TTAAGGTTTTATAAATTAGGTTTGTCCGGAGCAAAGCAAAGGACTTATATATTATTTATATATGACTAAATTAAAAAAATTTTTTGTAATACAGTAGTGTTAGTATAGCGAAAAAACTTTATTTTATGCAATAAAATTATACAATACAGTATTATTGGTTACAATGGTCACGTGATTTTACATATAGATTCAATATGATTGGCTACTCTCTAATTGCAACCCTCCCTAAATGCACGCCTCAGAGCCTGTCCCGACGACTTGCATTTAGGGAGGGTTGACTGTATACTAAATTAATTTTTAGGCACTCGCCTTACTAGAACCACTTGAAACTGCCACGAAATTGCTTTCGGCTGCATCATATCCAACTATGGGTGATATATGTTTGGTGTTTTTAAGTATTCAAGATTATTTAAATACATATATTGAGCAAGATGGATTTTCTCAAAATAGAGTTGCAGCATCAATAAACTGAAAAATAGAAGAATACTGGAGCATAATGGATAAGCCTTCTATCATTTCTGCTGTCCTTGATCCTCGTACTAAATTAAAAATATTTGATATAGTAGATACTGTTAATGCTAAGAAAGTTATTCAAGAAGCTATGAATCAATACATTCACGAAGATAGACAAGTTTTATCAACTTCTGACAATGTTCCGGAAAGCCCGATCAAAACTGCAAGAAAATTTTTTTGGAACATGCGCAATCGACCAGAAATAGAAGAACCTGCAATTCCCATTGAAAATACTTTTAGGCAAGAATCATCAACCATGGATACCAATGAATTGGACAATTACCTTACCTTTGATATAGTTGAAGAAGATGCCAACCCACTGGATTGGTGGAAAGCGAATCAGAAAGCTTATCCAATTCTATCAAAAATGGCATCCGATTACCTTAGCATTCAAGCTACCAGTGTCGCATGCAAACATGCTTTTTCAATCGCTGGCAATACTATTTCAAGAACTCGTAACCGCCTTCACCCGGAAACAGCAAGAGCATGTCTGTTTGTTAAAAGCTGGATTAGTAATGGAGTGGGTGAAAATTGAATTAAAAAAAAAACATTTCCTGTAATTAACCTAAAAGTTGTATCATTATATATATTGTATCTTTTATCTTTGCTTATAAGAAATATTAGCATATAAATATCTTTAAAATCTTTAAATCTGTGAATTTTACCAATTCAAAAATTTTTATGTAAATAATATTAATAGCATATCATAGTAACTCCGGTTTCAATAGCAAAACAAGTGATATATTGCGGAAGTAAGGATAACATACCTTTTATCTTTTTGGAGGCCTTCGACGAATCATTCGTTTGAAAAGCAATAACGATTGATAGTTTGTTCGTTGCCCCCAGAGGTATATAAAAAATATTATTACCTTGTACAATTCATATGTAACTGATCTATCTTTAATATATACCGAAAAAAAAAGCATTGTGAATTTGGGTTGATCCGGCTTAAAACTTCGGTTATTTGTATAAAGTTATGGCCAATCGTATTCTAAAAAGTTAGTGTCGTTTTGTATCAAGATATTGTGTGTAATAGTATTAGAGGAGTTACTTACCTTAATGTTAAAATATCATCGGGAAAAAAAATCATTTTACACACCGTTGGATCGCTTATAGAAATAAAGCTTGTGTCCAGTACGATTAATAACTATATCCCAAGGATATACAGATCTTGGAGCGCACATTAGCAGACTCAAGATAGTATCAGTAGCAAATACAGTAGCTTCGTTATCCTTTGCAAGCTAATTTTCAAACAAATACTCAGTTTAAGTTCACTGTAAAAAAAAAATAATTTTTACCTGTTACGTACTAGGTAGAAATTCTGAATTTCTATTGGCTAAAATAAACTGGTCCAAAACCGGTCTTGAACCGGACTGTTTAATGGACCGGTCTATAGGACCGGTCTATTAACCACGGTCCGGTCCGCGGTCCGCAACTCGGACCGGTCTTTTGGACTAGGACCGGACCGGACCAGACCATAACATCCCTAGCTGGATTGCCCACGCTCCTAGAGGGAGGTCACACCGATCGGGGAACTGCCTCTTCTGGTGTCACCTGATTTTTCCCCCACCTGCGGTGATACCTGCCCTGCTATTTCCTTTTCTGGCAAAACGCCATCTGTGATGGTCTTTGCTGCTTCCTCCATTGTTACCTCATTTTCCAAAGAAGGTGCCAGGCTTGTGGTGTTTTCATTCTGGGAAGGAGTTATTAAAAGCTCCGTGTCCATTTCCTCTACTTGACTGTTGTTCACATTTCCCAGTTCCTTGTTGATGCGTGCATTTTGTGTCTTTTTTTATGTGGCCTTCCTGGTCACAAAAATAGCAAACTTTTGGGGCAGATTTCCATTCAGTAGAAACCTTATTTTCCCAAACATGGGTGAATCGTGGTAGGTGATTTTCTAGGTCTGGGTCATCGGTGGTTTCAAAGATGACCACCCATTGATCTGTCAGGTAAGGAGTGCCTTCGATCATGAGAGGTTTGATGGCGGCAATTTTCCCGAAATTTTCGAAGGCCACCAGTAGAGCCTCTGAAACCTCGCTTTTGTTACCTAATGGTACATTGCGGCATCTAACCGGTAGAAAGGATTTTCTGCCGTCGGTCGGAATGTATCCATAGTAAGTCTTGTTAAATATAACGATGCCCTCAGCGGCATACTGTTTTCGTTTTTCATCATTAATAAAGGTGATTTCAAGTACGTACGGACCCCTTTAGTGAAGTGCTGCTTGGCGGCGCTAATGTCATATTTAACCTGATTAACCATGGAAGACATAATCTCATTGAATGAACCTAGCATTCCTTGAATATCGATTATTAGCGCATTATCGTTATTTGTTCTAATATTTTGTCTTGGGGAGAAGGTCGAATAGGTCGATTGTCCTCTTTTCAGCTTGGGAAAAAACGAAGTCCATTTTCTGTCAGAACCTATTGGGGAAGGTTCCTTCCCCTTTTCTGGTTTACGTTCGGAGATATCTTGTTTTGGTTTTGGTTCTAGCCTAAATCCTCGTCCGAAAGTGAGCATTCTTCTATGAGTTTCTTTTGTTCTATGCTCAAGTCTTTAGCTAACACCTTAGTCGTCGCAGCATTAGAAGGACCCGGGACAGGTTGTTTGATCTCTATAGACATTTGTGTGACCATGGAAGTAGTTTGCACGTTCATAATGTCTTTGAGAGCACTGAGTTCTTGTTCGGTTTTGTCGTACCAGAAAGGTCTTGTGGGAAGGTGCCTTCGGTGTTCGTTTCTATTAAAACCTTAGCATTGTTTTTTGCTGTAGCCTGTTGCGATAGGACTTGTATTTTCTTAGCTGTATTCGTTGACTTGTTTACTTTGTTTTTTTGTTGTTGTTGTTTTATTTTCTTTTTCCACTTTACATCGTTTTGGCACCATTTCTTCTAAGAATATAGCGTCGTCAAATGTACTGCAGTCTCTTTTCTTACTTCTGAGGGGACTAGCCCTATTTACTCTTGTTTCTGTGGTCTTGCTTGTTCTTCTAGTCGTATGTATTTTAATAAACTGAAATTACTCTGCTCCAAACTAACATGTACTGGAGAAAGTACGTGTAGATCCTTCCCCTACATAATAAAGTTTTTTTTAAACGTATTATAATATTCTTTAACTCTTTATGCATCTTTTGTAAAAAAAGATCAGTATAGATCAAATATCCTAAAAACTTTTCTTAATAGAGAAAAAAACTCGAATTAGAGGATAGAAAATCATTAGCAGAAGCACTTTGCAAACACTTTACCGACTTTTGGAATCCTAAAGACAATGAACTTGGATCAAATAGTGGAAAAGCATGAGCAAAACACTTCTGTAATTAAACTTAATATAATTCATTTCGTTAAAGAACAGTTTTTAGGGCCAAGTTGTTAAGGAAGGTAAAGTTTTTTAGCAAGTACAATTTATAAGATCGATTTAAAGTTTTGAACTTATACTTTTTTTATACTTGTAGGGAAAATAAGATACTCAAGTTCTTGAAGTTATATATTTCTGTCTGGTTCGTGCTGATATAGTAATACTATAATGCTTTATCAAATTCATTTATTCGCATTTATTTAATAGATATAAGAGTTATTTAGATTATACATCGTATAGTGCTACATATAGTGTTCTGGGTGTTGTGTAGAGACGATACTATGAATAATGTCAAGGAAAAATAAAACCTTGATTATATATATTTTATTTAATAATATACAGTGCTGTAATATTTAAATTTGTGAAAAATTATATACTCTAATCGACTTCATTAATTAATTCTATAATTTAAAAATATATATATATATTTTTTTTTTTGTTAAAATGCGCATGTGGTGCTCTTTATTTATTAACTATGTGAAATGTATACCAAAACTATCTATTTGCAGCTTAATAGCTTTATACATCCATTTTTGTTCGGGCTCGGATTCCTCCAATTCCATCCGGAATCGACCCATCATCAACACCCACCTTTTTAGTGTGTATAAACACCACATTTCGTAAACAGCATTCACGTGGAGCCATTTTACCGCCTGTCTAATCCTTTCGTTTTGGAGATTTCTTACTGTGAAAATCTCCTCTATACTTGAAGGGGTGCTTCTTGGACTTCTGTGTCTATATGGTCATAGACTATCTTCCAAATTTCCATTGCCACCCTGCATTCTAGTGCAAAGTGTTCGATAGTTTGTAACTCAGTCGGGCACCATGGACATCCACTTAGCTCCGGGTCCACATGTCTCAACCGGTATCCTAGAGGTAACGCTTTGTGATACAGACGCCATGTAACTTCCATTCTTTTATTCGGAACCTTTTTTTGCGACAACCAATCATTTGTTATTAGGTTATTAGCGGTCCCCTCCCCTTGAGCAAGGGTTCTCTTGTTTCTATATTTCTCGATCACTTTTTTAACTGTAATTTCTGTCCCCTTTATTTCACCGATCCCTATTTCCTGTAATGTCCATGGCCAGCTTCCATTTGATTCTATCCTCCCCTCTGCCCTTTTCCAAGCTAGCAAGTACGGTTTCCACATGCTAGGCCAGCCACTGGTTCTTATGTTATCCGCTCCCAATTCGCATCTAGCGTTTGTATCCCTTTTCTCTTTTAGGGACCTGTCGATTCTCTCTCTTTCCGCTTGTGCCCAAAATGTTTGCTTTGTGACAAGCCCGGACCAAACCATAACCATTCTTGCCTCAAACATGTCCTTAACGACCGGAGCTTTAAGTCCGTATTCCTCACTGCTTTTCTGAAAGGTTGTAAATTTTGGAAGCATCCGCGATTTACCTTTAATCCAGTCTGAGATTAACATGTTAATTTCAGCCATCTGTTTCTTTTTAGGTGGGTGTAGGTATGCAGCATACCATATCTTTGACAAGACTAGAGTCTTAGCTACTAATATTTTCCCTTTGTAGGAGAGATTCCTCATCTCGTACTTTTCTAGCGATTTCTTTATTCGCTTGATCGTTAGTGGCCAGAGGTCCCTCTTGGACGAACCATCTATGTGTAGGTCATGTCCTAGGATTTTAATCGTTTCATGTTCATCCACTTTCATATACTGAGCTTCATTATCCAATAAAACCCTTCTAGCGTTTGCAGTAAGAGGGACTAGCTTTGTCTTATCTCTATTTACTCGGGCATTAGAGGCCGCTTCGTATAACTTAAATGACTTTTCTATAATCTTCCAGTCTGACGGGGACCCTATTCCAACAGACAGATCGTCTGCATAGGCCACCATCTTGAAATTTTGTCTTCCAACCGGTATACCTTGGATGTCTCTTTCCAACCTTTTTAAAAGGGTTCGAAGGCCAGTACATATAAAAGAGGCGACAGAGGGTCGCCTTGTCTGACTCCTCTGCCGACTTTAAAGGACTCTGAAAATTCACCATCTTTAATTATGTGTGCTTCTTGGTTATTGAACAGATTTATAATTATCTTAATCATTTGCAGATCAAAATTCATTTTCCTTAAAACTAGCCCCAGGTATTCATGTTCCACTCTATCAAAGGCTTTTGCTTGGTCTACTAGCAGGAGCCAGAGTTTCTGGTTAGGTTCATATTTGTTTCTTAAAGTCGAGATAACGTCCATGGCGGCGTCTGTAATCAGTCTGTTTCTCACAAATCCTTGCTGGTGGTCAGGTATTATTGATTCACAAATTCCATTAAGTCTGTCTGCTAATATTTTCATAAAGATCTTAACATCACTGTTCAACAGGGAAATCGGTCTCCAATTATTTATGAGTTCCAGGTCTTCCGATTTTTTAGGAATAAGCGTGATTAAGCTTTTGTGCCAGGATTCTGGCATCTTGCCTTCTTTTAAAACATTGTTAAAGAGCTTATCCAGTACCGGTATTACCTCTTCTTCCGTAGCTTTATAGAACTCGTAGGTTAGGCCGTCAGTGCCAGGCGATTTCCCTTTTGGCAGCTTCCTCACTATGTTCTGAATTTCCTCTCGAGTAATTTCTTGTAGCAAATTCTCATTCATCTCCTTTGTTACCTGGGGAAGCTTCTCTGTTAACTCTTCCACTGCCTCCTTATTTATCCTTTCTTTTTCATATAATTTAGCGTAGTAGTTGCGAATGTAGTCCTTTTCAGCATTCATTTCATTGGGAATATTGATTTTATCCAGGCTGCTTTGTGACCTTCTCAACTTATATCTTGAGAAGAAGAATTTGGTAGTTTTTTCTCCCTTTTCGATCCATTTTGCCTTAGACCTTAATCTCCACTTTTCTGAGAGTGACGTGGCTTCTTCGCTTAATTGTACCTTTAATTCTTCTAGCTGAGTATCAAGGTAATCACAGGAACCTACCCTGGCCTTCAATTCTTTCAGTTTAGTCACCTTTTTATTTAGCTGTACAATTCTCGTTTCCTGTGTTTTCGGGCTCCTGAACGCCCTTATAATTGATTGGATATTAGTTTTGCAGAGGTCCCAATCCACTGCTGAGTTTTTGTCACGAATTTCCTCCAGGACCTCCTTTACAAGCAGATCATTCTTAAAGCAGGATTCCTCAAATCTCCATTGAGCTTTCCTTTTGGGACCTTTATTGTTTTGGAGGGTACACTCCACCAAAAGATGATCTGAGTTTCCAAATCGTGTGTTAACACCTGAGATTAAATGCCCACTATCTTTGTCTACAAAAATGTAGTCAATGCATGTTGCCATGGAGCTATTGTTTCTAGTATTCTAGTGAAAAGTTATGAATGGCTTAGTGTTTGAGATATCAGCCACATTAATGAATTCTTTCATTTTATCAGTCAATAGCTTCCTTGTGGGGTCATATTGTACCATGGCTTGACTAATCCTATTTTCCTCAGGGTTAATGTTTGTATTAAAATCCCCAGCTATGATGTTTACCATTCCTGCTCCCTTATGTGGGGCCCAGTTCTAAAAAAAGGTTGCTCTTTCACCCGAGCTTGGGGGCGTAGACATTTGTTAACATAAATGTCTGGTTCTTAAATGTACACCGTGTTGAGATGGTTCTCCCATTATTAGAGATCTTTATATCTTCAAACCAAATGTCTCTATTCCCAGCTAGTATTGCTGCATATTCGGACCATATTGAGTCATAATTCCATTGTGTTTTTAAAAAGTTTCTAGTGTTCTCATTCCTTAAATTTGTTTCCTGTAACATGATAAAATCTATTCTATATGATTTAAGCAAGGTTAATGTAACACCTTGTTTGTCCCTATCATTCAGTCCTTTTACGTTTAATGTGGCTATTTTAACTTCTTTTGATTGGGACAATTTGATGATAAAAGTGTGTAGGACAACTATCCTCAGGGAGAGCCCCCTTCCCACGAAGTTGGTTGTAGAGAGCCACCCTCGAGTTTGTCAATTTTCAATCGTTTCTACTTTTCTTATCATTGTGCTTTTTGTAAGTTACTATAGTAAACCCATCCTCGTCTGTGTTCTTGTTGTTCATAACTATCTCCATTTTTGAGTTGGGTAGAGGATCTTGTATCTCCGTTTTTTGGAAGTGTTTGTTACTATTCAGCCCTCCGTAAAGCGCCGATAGTTCATCTTTATTGGTTCTGCCCCCACTTCCGAGCCTACTGTGATAGGTGCAGAAGCGTCGTATTCCTCAGTCATCCGATCATCTGATTCTGCTTGTGTAACCTCTGTTGCCTGTATGTGTTGAGTAATATCACCCGCCGATACGTCCTGATTTCCTATTTGGGAGGAGCCCCCTCCAGATTCTGAATCCTCTCCTACCATTTCCGTGTCTGATTCTCTAATTGGGGAACTCTCTTCATGTTGAGTTTCTTCTATGTGCCTATCGGCAAACTTTGCAGCCTCTTTATTTCTTTTATATTTACGGTATTCGTTTCTTAGGGCCACTAACTCCTGGAACTGCTTACAGTCCTTCTTAATATGGCCTTCGCCCTCGCAGAAATAACAAACTTTAGTTGCAGATCGCCATTCTGTGGTGACTTTGTTGTCTCGTACATGGGTAAATCTCGGGATTCTCTTTTCCAACCCTGGGTCATCCGTAGTTTCAAAAATTATAAGCTACTGGTCCGTGAAATATGGTGTCCCGTCAATTAGTAGTGGTTTTATAAAGACAACGGTCCCTATGTCACCAAATGCTGTTAACAGTGTGTCCGAGATTTCTGATTTGTTTCCCAAAGGTACATTCCGACATTTGATTGGTAGAAAGAACTTTCTCCCATCCATGGGGATATACCCAAAGTATGTACGGTTTAGGATAGTTAATCCCTTTGCTGCATAGTACCTTTGTTTTTCTGCGTCAATAAACGTCACCTCCAAGTGCGTACGCTTTCCTTTCGAAAAATGCTGCTTTGCAGCACTGATATCATATTTGACTGAATCAAAAAGTGAACTCATAATCTCATTAAAGTTGGACTGAATATTGCTGATGTCAATTATAAGTGCAAAGTCGTTTTTTGTCTTAATTGTGCTCCTCGGAGAAAACGTTGAGTAAGTTGATTGCCCTCTTCTCAAACGGGGAAAAAGGGATGTCCAGTTTCTATCTTGTGCCTTTACCTCCCCATTTTGGAGTCCTTCCCTAATTTTAGGGGCCGTGTCCAAACTTGATTCGATTGGTGTGTCTACCATTACTGCGATTACTGGGGTTTCTAGGACTAGTTCCTTTGCTGCTCCTGACTTGTCTACAATATATGAATCTAATTTCTCATTTGTTTCTGTATTTTCATTGCCTGGAACCGTTAAGGGTAGAAGCAAAGTAGTGTCCCCTATTTGTTCTTTGCTTAGTCTATTTGTGACGTCCTTTAATGCCGCGAGTTTTTGTTCTACTTTTTCGTCCCAACTTAGCTCCTTGTTTAGTCTAAGTTCATCGGTTGTTTGTGACGTGTTTAATAAAGGGTCAAGTTTTGCCTTTAGTTCGTTGTTATTAGTTTTGTGTTTGTTTTCCTTGTTCACGACTTTGTATGTGTTTTTTCCTGCAACCATCTTACATCTTTTCACCATATTTGAAACGTGTATCTCTTCAACTTCACTTAACATATGTTTTCCTAACACTTGTGGGGCGCACGGCTCACTTCCTGGTCTTCTTATAGCCTTAACTCGCTTGTATTTCGTAGTAATTTCTATGTGTCATATTTGGCCTCTCCCAACTCACTGTGGACTGGAGAGTGACCATAGATCTTTTTTTAAAAATATATATTAATAAATATATATATTATAAAATTATGTATTTATTATTTTTTTTTTATGTTTTCCTACTGGGAACTAGTGATACAAATCGATGAAAATTTTTCAATCGATTAGTTGATAGATCATTTTATCCAACTAATCGATTAATCGATTTTATTCAACTAATCGATTAGTTGGCGATTAATCGACTAATCGATTAATTGATTAAACGATTAGTTGATTAATCGATTGACCAATCGATTAATTGAATAAATAATAAACGAAACTTGATAAAATACACGTAAGTAGCAACTGAAAACAGTCAGGTTGACAGATCAGTTGATTAAACGACCAATTGAATTAGTTGATTAATCAATTAGTTGGCCAATCGATTAATCGATTAGTTGACTAATCGATTAATCGACTAAGTTTGATCTGTAAAATTCAAATCGATTAGTTGTCAACTTTACAACTAATCGATTAATTCGATTTTCGATTTGTATCACTATTGGGAACTACCCAGAGGTGGCGTATGGCCGCTTTTTATTAACTCATTTTTTTTTAAGGTCATTGGTCATAGGGACCCAACGGGCCTCCTACATTTTCATTACATATCCTATTTTCTATTTTTAATTTTCATCCTATGAAGTCTATCCTAACCTACTCCTCCTTCATCTGGTTTTCCTGGCCAATTCCAGCCGGACCGTCATTCGGTGCGCCCCACCCAAAGGCTTCTTAGATCAACTTTAAGGAGTTAGTTTACTCCGCCGATATGCTTAGTAGGTCCATTTTTCGTCTACCCAGGTACTCCCTTCTGAGTTTGGATCAGGTCAGGTTTTCCTCATGGGACTTTTCCTGGTTAAGTGTCATACACACTTATTTGTCTTTTTCCTTTTATAGTGGACGGTCCTTATGTTTACGACATTTCTTGTCGGATTTTTTCCTTTTCTGGATGCTGCATGACCTTGTGGTTATGTCATGCAACTCATTGTCACTGTAGTACCATGTTTGGAAACGGGAGATGATCAATGCCTTTTCATAGATCTTTTTTGGTTTTTGTCGTCCACTAGACTCGAACCGGTGACCTTGCGAATATGACCCCGGAGTGCTAACTACTGTGCTATCCAACCCAGGGCCAATGTATTTATTTTTATATAAGTTATAATTAAATATTTATTAAAAAAAATAAAATTATATTGGTAAATGTAATCAAAAAAAATTACATAAACTTCATTTATAAATGGAAAAATTGCCTTTTAATTTTATCATAATAAGCTCTGGGCATTTTTGTGAATCAGAATTCATGCATTTCTTATCCAATTCAAGAGTTCCAGGTGCAAACTCTGATTGTGATCTTTTGCAAATCTTTATTGCAAGTTTTGTATCGAATTTATAACCATCAAAAGGTTTTTGCTGACTCATCACTCTACTATCATAATACCAGACCCGTAAATCTGCTTGTGTAAATTGCCATTTTCCTATAGTATAATATATGGCGTAACTCCATGCATATACAAATGTTAATCTTTTATGCCTCGAGAATATTGGGACAGCTATAACAACAGATCTCTGGACGTCATGTGCGAAGGATGGATATATAGGAATAACCTGTCACTGGTTAAATGATAATATGGAGTTATATGATATACTTCTTTGCATTGAACCTATTAAATATCCTCACACTGGTGATCATATTCGTAATACTATTATTTCTAAAATTACATCTTTAGGCTTAAATGATAAAGTTAAAATAGTAGTTAGTGATAGCGGTTCTAATATAGTAAAGGCAATTCATGAGTGGGAAAGTGTTGAACGTGTACCATGTTCAGCGCATACCCTTCAATTATGTGTAACTAAGGCTTTGCGAAAAATTAATTCATATACAAAACGATATAAAAAGCTGAATAGTTTTTTTAATTCTCCTAAACAAAATGAAAAATTGGAAGAAGCACAACGTCAATTATTATTGAGATATGAAGATATAGAAGTTGATCAAAATGTTCCGGATAGTTCAGTATTAACTGACCAAAATCCATCTAATATAAATTCATCCAATTTAACTTCAAATAAAGAAACAGATGAAGTAACAATTTATACTTCCTTAAAAATTTTAAGAACTATTAATGAATATAATACTCGGTGGGGGTCTTCTTTGGCTTCTTGGAAACGGTTAAAGGAATTAAAAGATCCTATAAAACATGTTATTTTTAACCTTTCTTTAGAAAATAACAAAGAAGCAAAAAAAGATCATAAAATATTAACAAAGCGGTTCTTGAAATATTGGGAATGGGACTTACTTGATCATTTAATTGAGCTTTTTAAGCCAATTGAAGAGGCAACGGAGTGGCTTAGTGGCCAAAAGTATTGTACACTATCACTAATATATCCGACAATACAAGTCCTAAAATATGATTATATTGTAATTGAAGAAGAAGGCGATGAAGGTATATTTATTTAATTTTTTTTGCTATTGTAGTTTAAAATTAGATTATATTATTGTACGACAATAAATTTTGGTACAATTAAGTTTTAAAATTCTAATTAGACAGAACGATAATAATATGCTCTGTTTAATAAGAATTTTAAAACTCAACCGTACAAATAATGTATAATTAAATTTTTGGTGCTGCAGTCATAACAATAGCCAGACGATAAAATCGTTATTGTATAGATAATAAAAAAATTGATGAATGTACTGTATATCAATGATCAGATCAGCATCACCAAAGGCTTCTTTTTTTAATTCTTTTAAAATAGTGATCTTTAAAGTTCACCAATTATCTCTCCTGAATCGCGAACTTAATGACAACAACTGTTGGTCCCTTATTATCTCAATTTTTATAAAAGTTTTCAATATCAAAACCGTCACGACTAGCACGATAAATAAGCATAAATTTAAAAGGTAAATTTGTAAAATGGTATGGAATTCTTCGCTTATCAATCCAACTTGCTATTAATCCTGCATCATTTATATTAATAATCTTTGATTCGAATG
>QKWP01000506.1:46861-65100 GCA_003550325.1 Gigaspora rosea | reverse complement strand
TATGCATATAATACAGTATTTTTATATACATTTCTTTTTTATTACTATACAGAGAAATTTGGCCACTTGGCCGTTTGGCCATTTGGCCATTGGCCAACGGCCATATCGGCCAAATAATTTTTATTGGCCTGGCCAATTGACATTCAACTTTGGCCGCAAAATTTTGGCCATTTTGGCCAAATAATTATATATTGGCCGATGGCCAATTAAATTTTCTTTGGCCGATTAAATTGCCATCACTGGATATACGCCATACCACCGAACTTACTCACTATACGATAATTTTATAATTATACAGTATATTAAATAAATCATTTAGCACTACGAATAGTACTAATGATGGGTGACGCAATAATTTTGGCAATGAAGCAGTAGTTTCATCAATGGTTTCATCAAATGCAACTTGACAATTGATGCACTATTGACGATTGATGAACTATTGACGAACTATTGATGAACTATTGAATGATTGACGCAACTATTGATGGTTTATAAAGATTTATTCTACTTTTTTAAATTTTGGCGACACGTTTTTCAAAGTGCACTATTTTCACTCTCTATCAACAATGTCAAGTCATGTAAATCCAGAATAGGAAATCACAGGGATCGGAATTGTTCGATAAATGAGGTAATCAAGGGTTTAATCAGCTTATAAATTCGATTAACTGATTGATTATTAATTCTCTTTTCTTTATTCGCTTGGAACAAAAAAAAAATTGGATTGAATGATAACGACAAGTATTTGATAATTTCAGCACAATACGAATTTGGTTTTTGTTAAAGAGGTAACGAATACTTTGATGCTTTATTAATGTGTTTTAAAGGTAACTCGCAGAGCTTAATGATTCTACTCTAATTTCAACAATGAGGTGATTTGAACAAGGCTTTTTGATAGTAGTGAGGACAAGAAAAGGGTAAAGGGGCGATTGATTATGGCAAAATTTAGAGATAAGTATCTTAATTGCTTAGAGTTAACGCTTCTACTCTAATAAATTAAGCTGATTTTGCCCTTTTCATGAGTTGTGTCATACGTCGCTTCATGTGCCATGAGTTGCGTCATGCGTCACCCATCTATACGATAATCTGCTGATTTTTCAAGTAATAATTATGGTAGCTAAAAATACTATAATATTTATTAATATTAGAAATCGAATCAGTAAGAGAAGAAGCAAATGAGGAGGAAGATACTGAGAAAGAAGCCAAGGAAGAAACTAATGAGGAAACTGATGAGGAAATTGATTATATCGATAGACCAAATATTACTAAAGTTGTTAATTTGGTCAAAAATACAATTTATAATGCTCTTTTGAATTATTTTAATTCTCCACCAAATTCAGTTTTACTTGCAAGTATTTTAGATCCAAGATTCAAAAAAATGAAAGGATGGCTGGAAGAAGAAAAAGAAAGAGCAATCGCATTATTAAGATCGGAATATACCTTTTTTAAAAATGAAAAGCATTTAAATCATAATCAAGAGTTTGCTAACAAAAATAGAGATCATTTTAAGGATAAAGAAAAAACAATTAGTGATTTTAAATCACGCCTGTTTGAAGAAGAAGAAGAAGAGATTATTAATTAAGATGAAATTGATCATTATCTTAAATTTCGAACACCACAAGCTACTAGCAAAAATCTATTTAAATGGTGGAAAGATAATAAAAAAGATTTTCCTGTTCTTTTCAAGATATCTCAAAAATATTTAGGTACTCCTGCAACTTCTGTTCCAAGCGAACGTCTTTTTAGTGATGCAGGTAAGCAAATAACATGTGAAAGAAACAGGCTTAAGCCTGACATGGTTAATGAACTTCTTTTTGTTAAAAGAAATAGTGAATATTATAATTTTTATAATTAGAAAATTATAATTTTACTACTACGCTTTTCAATTTTTTTAACTATCATATAATTAGCATTATCTCGAAATCTACAAGATTTTTTAAATTCTTATTTTTTTTTTGCAAATTTGTTATTAAAAAATAGTAAATTCACAAAGATTATCGCATTTAAATTTTTAGTATTATTATTAAATATATAGAGGATTTTGTGATAAACTAGTAAAATTTTAGTAATTATTGCCTATGTTTTCATAAATGTTGGAATTGTCCGTCCTAATAAATCTGCAAAAATTTGATTGACATATATATCAGCTAAAGAATCATTTGCTAATTTTATCAGTGGCTGTAATAATAATTATTTTTGGCCGAATCTATAGGTTGGCCCATCTACTTACACTCAACTTGCCAAAACTCAACCTGGTCACCCACCCACCTGTGGGTGACCTGGTAGTACTTAATAACTAGATAAAAATCTAAAGTTAGAAACATAGTTTAGAAAACATTGTAGTATATAGTTTATTTTAAATACTGTATCTATATTAATAAATATTTTCTGTAGTATAAAATTTTACAGATAATTAGAGTGCCTTTCAGATTACTAATAATCGGTAAATTCTTTAAAATTCGTAAACTTATTTTGATAAAATAATAAGACGTATTTATTATTTAATTAAAATTCGAGACACATTTATATGATCTTATTATAAATTGTTAATCGATACTGCTTCTGATATCGTTTTATTTTAACATACTTAAAATTTCACATCAACGACATCAAATTAAAAATAAATAATCTTTAAAAGACACTTATCCGAATAAGGCTATAAAGAAATTGAACTATTGGAATTAATACAAGCCATAGAACTGGATCGATATCTTACTATACGTGAAAAAACAAAATTAAATCTAATGATTTTTTCAAGTTCTTTTTTTAATTATAATAGTTTGCTTGAAAGTTCTCTTTGAAGGCATATTAATATATAGCTTAAGTAATATTTGTTAAGCTATTTAAAAAAAAATTTAAGCAAAGGTTTAATAAGTTATATAAAAAATAATTTAAGTGAAAGCTTATAAAAAATAATTTAAGCAAATATTTAGTAATTAATATAAAAAATAGTTAAGCGAAGGTTTAGTAAGTTATATAAAAGGATAATTTGGATAGAATTAAAATTTGCTAGTCAATTATTAAAAAACTTGGTAATATTAGAATTTTTTTTATACAGTAAAATAATTACTAGCTAACTGCAAATTAGCATTTAAGAGATTCCCGATTCTTATATAAAATTTACTGGTTACAGTAATTTGTCATCTGGAATAATAATAGTTATAAACTAGTTAATAAATAAGTAACTGCGCGACGTTGTCATGCAAAACCAGGAACAGAAAGTGGTTTTCAGCGAGTTACAGGTTAAACCAGTTTTGCTTTTTTTTTTTGCGATACAGTAGATCAAAGCCCCATAGAGTATGTACAAATATAGAAATACATTCAGAAGTCACAAGGATAGATTAACCAATCAGATGCAAAAGAGACACAGTATTTTAAATGCCTGTAAACCATACACTACGTACTTTGTACTCCGTTCCTGGTATTTAGGCTATCTAAGTGACTTTCAAAGATATAATTATATAAAGTAGCATAGCTTTATTATTATTATTATTCAATATAACATTTTTTTAATTTGGTAAATAAAATATAATCGAGCAATGATTGACCCAATAATTGATCGATTATGTATGCTCGAGGTTACGAATTATATGGGCAATGGACTAGGAAAACCCGTCTTTGAAGGGGGTTTTCCATTTTGAGAAAATGGCGATTATTTGTCTGTGAAACCTAAATTTTACCCCTGAAATTTTTGTTTATTTTTAGATATCAATTACTGAATAAACAATGTCATGTGATTATGAAACACTGATTGACCAATCTAATTTAATTGAGTCGTCAATCTTTGGTTGTAAATCTATTTTTAGAACACGATCGTTAAAAAATTAGTTTACATTCAAGTTAAAATATCTTGATAAACTATTATATTAACGTAGGGTAAAAAGCGAAATACATATAGATATAAACCGGAACTTTAATTTGAATCGAAAATCTCGAAATTGATAAAAAAGTGTCAAAGACGGGTTTTCCTAGTCCATTGCCCATATGCTTGATCGATCATAATCGATCAAGTGTGCATAATTGAATTTTGATCGATTAAAAAATTTTTTTTAGGTTAATCATCGATTAACGATTTTTTTGTCAAGTCAATTCCCTAAATTGAACATTGTTTTTTACTAATCAAGAACTATACTATTAATTCATTGGGAATGCTATTTTGCACATAATTGCATTATTTAGGTGAGAGGTATTATCTTCGTTTATTATTAACAAAGGTAAAAGGGCCCACGAGTTTCGATGATCTCAAAACAGTAAATGGTATCAAATACGATACTTTCAAAGAAAGTGCACTACATAGAGGTTTTCTTCAAAATGATAATGAACACCGATTATGCATGAATGAAGCTAGAAATTTTCGGATGCCTGACCAATTATAGGAACTTTTTGCGATATTATTAATTTTGGGGGCGTTACAGACACGTATCAGTTATGGACTAAAAATTTTGATGCTATGGCAGAGGATTTCGCATATAGAGACATTCCTGATGGTCCACTTAGAGTTCAAGCAGTCCTTCAAAGAGTAAACTTAGTTTTACAACGGCGTTCAAAAAGTGTTTCTGATTTTGATTTACCAGAGTTGTTGCCTGAAATAAATAGTGGAGAATTGTCACAATTGCTTCTAGAAGAATTAAATTATCTTATTACGCCTGAAGATATTGCCAAAGTAAGCACTCTAAATGAAGGTCAGCACATAATATTTGATGCAGTATTGAAACTTATAGAACCAAGAAATGGTGGAATACTTTTTGTTGATGGCCCTGCAGGAAGTAGTAAAACATATCTTTATGAATGCCTTCTTATTTACTTACGAGTCAGTCAGCTTATTGCATTAGCAGTGGCATCTTCTGGTATTGCTGCCTTATTGTTACGTGGTGGGCGCACTGCGCACTCAAGGTTTAAAATACCCATTTCTATGTTAAATGGAAATGCAACTTGCAATATTAATAAAGAAAGGGATTTGGCCAAGTTACTTAAAGAGGCTGCACTTATTATTTGGGATGAAATTTCAATGACACATCACCATGCTCATAAGGCTGTTGATAGAATATTAAAAGACATTATGGAGAACGAGCTTCCATTTGGTGGAAAAATAGTTTTATTTGGAGGTGATTTTCGGCAAGTCTTACCTGTAGTTCGCAAAGGTACCAGATCTCAAATAGTTAATGCTGCCCTTAATAAGTCATGTATATGGGATTATGTTCGTATATTTACTTTGACTACTAATATGCGAATTTCTCAAGCTGCTAACCACGAAGCAAAAGAATTTTCAGAATACTTACTAAGAATAGGGAATGGTACTGAACCTACTATAGGAAATAACTTGATTCGGCTTTCTGATAACATTGTTATTACCGCACAAAATGAACAAGATCATATTAGTCTATTAATAGATACCATCTATCCCAATTTAGCTGCAAATTCAACAAACACTGACTTTATTACTGAAAGAGCAATACTTACATCTTTAAACAATACTGTTGATGAAATTAACAAGCAAATAGTAGAAAGATTTCCTGGAGAACAATATACGTATTTTAGCTTTGATTCTGTGCCTGAAGATACTCTGAATCTCTATTCAATCGAGTTTCTTAATACATTAACACCACAAAGGCTTCTCCGCATATACTTGCTTTAAAGATCAATGTTCCAATAATGTTGTTCAGGAACTTGGACCCTGTTAATGGCCTTTGCAATGGAACTAGACTTATTTGTCATGGGTTACAAATGCATACAATTGATGCTGAAATAGTGACAGGAAGTCATCAAGGCAAACATGTTTTTATTCCTAGGATTTCTCTTTTAGCATCATAAGATTCAGGATTACCTTTTATGCTAGAAAGAAAACAATTTCCTATACGTTTAGCATTTGCTCTTACAATAAACAAGTCCCAAGGTCAAACCCTTCCTCATATTGGTCTCTATCTTCTTCGGCCAGTCTTCTCACATGGGCAATTGTATGTAGCTATGTCTAGAGCAGAATATTAAAGTGGCAGTTGAAAATGGACAAATTCAAGGAAAAGATGGCATTTATACTAAGAATGTTGTGTTTAGAGAAGCTTTAAATTACTAAATATATAATGCTATTATAGAGTATTTGTGATATTATAGGCCACTATTGTTATTTGCATTAACTAACAATAGGAATTGTATTACTAATTGTTGTTAAATTTTATGCTAAAGCATATCAGCTCTGTTTTGCATGTGTAATTTATGCTTTTCAATAGTCATGTTAAAATGTCTAATTTTTTTTTAAATTATTTTTTTTACTTACTAGCAAAAATCATACCATTATATTTTCTTTTTGTTTTTAAATATAAAGGTAGGTAAATGAATTAAAAGAAGTTAAGTTTTGATAAAGTAAACATATGTTTGAAAACTACATAAATTACAAACAACAGAATCTGTAATTTTTTTTATAGTTTATTACAATTTCATCTGATATGCTTTAGATTAGCAATGTTGATTGTAATTAGCTGCTTTACTAATATTGATAGATTATACTGTACTAAATAATTTATATTATTTATATATCTGCTAATATCAAGTCACATTCTACCAGCTGTGTATAACTTTCTTTTATAATTAACTATAGCACGGACGAAAGGACATGCCCTGATGCTAGTTACCAACTAAAAGGTTTAAACTATGTGCAATACAACCTAAAAATAGAATCTCAAGGTAGTCTTCTTTAACAAATGCCATGCTTTTTTCATTACGGAGGTGTTGTTGGTAATAATTGCCGAAATCTTCTATATACCTACTTCAAGCATTATTTTTTCTAAATTATAAGCAATTGTTTCACCATTTTGACGAATCTCATTAGTTGAATATGCCGCATAAAACACTGGCCTTGGCGTTGTCAAAATATAATTTGTCCAATGTTCCTGTATTAAGTTAAACCATCCATCCGATATAAGATACAAGTTTTGGCCATCATTGATCAACATTTCAACGTCTTTTTTGGTTTCATTGTAAACCTTATCTAGTAGGTTTGTTGAAAGTTTTTTTTCAATAGGCAACTTGAATGCTGGTCGAGCCTGTTTGCACAACTTTTTAATCAGTTCCATTTCAGGTAAAAACAAAAAAAGCCACATTGAAATACAGATCTTGCAAATTCTAACTCAAGCGATTTTTGTTCGATTTTAGAAATCGATCAGGTGTAATATAATTTGTAATTCGATTTCTATAACCTTTTGCATTTTAGATGAAGTTGATGCAGAAGTTGATGCAGAAGTTGATGCAGAAGTTGATTCAGAAGTTGATGCAGAAGTTGATGCAACTGGAGTAGATATATCAGGTATATTTAGTGACGTGTTACTATCCTATCACTATTATTTTCTTCTTCATATGAGTCACCAAAATAGGATTTTTTTTGTTCAAATGTGATATATTTACAGTTTCGAAAATGTGTATGTGCAGCTCTAAGGGCATTATTAAATTGGTGCTCACAATATTTACATTCTCTTCTTTTTTGTTTAAATCCAGCTACACGTCCTAATTGAATCAGGCATTTTTTTTCTAAAAAAAATCAATTACATGCTAACTTATCAATTTAGAATTTACTAGAAAAAATTAATTGGTGTCGCAGTTGATTTTATTACCCAGGATTTCGTGGTGCCAATCAGGACCTGAAACGTCAGTTATCGTTGTATTGAAGTTTAGTAGTAAAACCCCACAAGTGCATGGCATAATGAGAATAGCCATGACATTGGTCACTAGAATATTAACCTGTGCTTCACACAAAGACAACCCTAAACTAAAAAAAAAAACTGAAGTTAAATTATTGGCATGAGAAATTGTAGCGTGTAATACACAAAAAGAAGGTAGTTTGGCTAATCAAGTTAACACAGATTATACTTGAGGATTGTATTATTTATACAAATAAAGTTTTTAGGAATTGTGTTAAATATTTTTTTTTAAGGATTTGCAAATAATGTAAGATATTATTAGAACAGCACCTGGAAAATGTGTACCAGGTTGGGATCGGATGATTGTTCAAAAGCTAGGTCGGAATAGTATGACAAATGGAACTAGAAACAAAATTATGTACGTACATACGTCATCTTTTTAATTAATAAAATTTTTCTAAAAAAAATCAATTACACACTAACTTATTAATTTAGAAAAAATTAATTGGTGTCACAGTTGATTTCATTACCCCAGGATTTCGTGGTGCCAATCGGGACCTGAAACGTCAGTTATTGTCATATTGAAGTTTAGTAGTAAAACCCTACAAGTGCATGGCATAACGGATAGCCGTGACGTTGGTCACTAGAATATTAACCTATGCTTTGCACTAGTATTGTTAGTTGTAATTGTTTTGAGCTATGTAGAAATATTTCGACTTTCGACATTTAGCATGTCAAAATTCTAAATTAAAGTCAAAATTCTAAATTAATAACAAAATACTAAATTAATGTCGAAATGCCTAATAGTGTCGAAATGCCTAAATAGTGTTGAAATGCCTAAATAGTGTCGAAATGTCTAAATAGTGTCAAAATTCTAAATTAATGCCAAAATACTAAATTAATGTCGAAATGCCTTAATTAATGATGCTGCCCGAAACTATTTTGAGCTAATGACCGAAACCGAAACTCCAAGATTCTGCTCGAAACTAATCCAAAACTATGCCAAAATTCCAAAACTATGCCAAAATTCTGAAACTAAAGTTTATATTAATGATGCTACCCGAAACTCTTTTGGCCAAATAACTGAAACTATTTTGGGAGTATAAGTATCGTGTCAAAGATTTTCCGGCATAACTCAAAAAATTTACTTCACGGTAATTTTTGGGAATACGTCATAACCACATGGTGGGAAAATGGTGTGTACAAATCCTAGCCTCTGATCGGGTATAGCCCTAAATGGATGGTATCATGATTTATGATCAAGTTATTATGCTTTAACGCTTTTGATTAGTTATACAAACCATGGTCAAAATGTTAAGACTAATATATTGATGAGCAAGTTATGATCAGGAATGTTATTACAATTTAACATCATGATGTTATTCTCGCTCGGATTTCAAATTAACACTTTCTTTATTAGACATCATGAAGATACATTATGGGAGTAGTGCTCTACTTCAACAATTTTCTAACGACTCTATGTACATGTGAATACTCACATGACGAAGCATAATTGAGAATCGTCAACGCTAAGTGTGGCGTATTCTCCCACAAAACTATCACCAAACATCAGGGTTCCGGCCACAAATCCACCTTTTTCTAAATTCTAATTCGACATAATTGAAAATCGCAACTCTAAGTATGGTGTATTCTCTCACAAAACTATCACCAAACATCAGAGTTCCGGCTACAAATCCATCTTTTCCTAAATCCTAATCCGACATTCTTTTGCTAATTGCCTTCAGCAACTACATTGGCTCCAATGGGAATAGAGAAAGGACTGGTGGCAACGACGGCTGCTCCCACTGCAGCACTTCCAGCAACTTTGCCAACAAACTTTGTTACTTCCCAAACCCAATTCAGAAACCCATCTTAGTCGTTGGATCATAAGAAGAACGAAGAGAGCAGTTAAACTAAAAAAAAGAAAAAAAATATTAGCAAAAAATTAGAGAATAAAAATAGCGACAGCAAATTTGTATAAAAAAAAACAGAAAAGAACTTATATTATTTTTATTGACCGGGATAGTATTTCTATTGCTGAATCAAACAAAGCATTGGAATTAAGAAAAAGCAGCAAAGCTTATTTCAATATGGGTAAATATAATGAGTCACTTGTAGACTTAACTGAATCATTAGATATTGAACCAAATACTGCGTTTGCATTAAGAATTCGTGAAGATACTTATCGCATAATGAGTAAGTATAAAGAGTTACTTGCAGAAGTAGCAGGTTTGAGCCCACGCTATAGTGCGGCACATTCAACTCGTTACGCATAACAACAAGCAGGGTCCTAGGGAGGGCTGGGGCCAGCTTATAATCGGCATCGAAGAGAACAAGACAAAGCGAAGTAAGAAAGCACTAAGATTCACTATATACTCCCACATGTAATGCATACGTACTATAATCTTTGTTGTATACAATCATATGCTACTCAATTTCATATAAGCTACAAATTAGGTTATTCTCGCGATAATAACCCTAGCGTGACTATTGTCAACGCATAGGGTTAGTGGTTTTTTAATGACCGCATAGTGTAGCTAGAGTATGGCATGGGCCGGGCTTTTCCAAATTAAAACCCGGCCCGGAAAATATTTTTGAGCCCAAACTCGGCCCAGAAAAAAAAAAAAAGCCCAGATCATGGGCCGGGTCGGGCTTCCTTCAAAAGCTAGGCCCGCCCAAGCCCGGCCCATTGGGCTTTGTCATATAGATCCCATTTATACTTGTTTAATATAAACTCTACTCTAAAACTAAACCTTAACCCCTAACCCTAAAAAATACACCTCAAAAATTTTATTTTTCACTGGCTTGTCAATTGTTTATACTATACATATTTCATTGTAATCCGATTTCATTTTAATCTCATATTTATTAATTTTGATGCAAACACAGCATATAATAAAAAAATGTAAAAAAATGTCAAACATTGTTTTCTAGTTAATTCCCTATATGGGAAATAAAGCATATGGACCAGGTTTGTCTAAATCGAGCCCACTTACTAATCTTCGCATAAAATTTTATTTATATTTTTTTTAAAGATTTGATATATTATAGAACATTTATTTCAAAGCCTCGACATCTTGTATGCAGGGCAGATCAACAAACTGTAAGTTAGGTTAGTTCGAGTTACAGAGTTTCCAAGTTCTCTATTTAATGAATGCAAAGAATTTCTACATTTTATATGCATTTGGTAAAGTGTGAATGCTTATATAAAAATATAGATAATCAAAGAAGATAATTAATTTATTGTTTAATTGACCAGTTTTAAAAATAAAATATACAACCTTTCATTCTGTCCATCCTCGTTCCTTTGCACCTTTCAACCAATCTTGGCTGCATATTAACACTTCGATGACTTCTGGACTAAGATTTGATCGATAATCGTTAACAATTCTACCAGCCGCACTGAATACCTAAATAAATAATTAATATAGTTAATTTACATTAGTTAGCTAATTTTAATAGAATTCTACTTACTGCTTCGGATGCCACAGAAGTTATAGGGATAGCAAGAATATCTCTGGCCATTAATGCAACAGATGGATATTTTAATGTATTTTCATTCCACCAACCTAGAACATCAAAAGTACTAGAGGAAGAACGGGGAAGAAGTGGATCAGAAAGATAAAGTTCGAACTCATCCATATCGTTGATTACATTAACTTGGTTTGCCGCAATATACTGGTCAAATTCTTGCATTAAATCGTCTTCTTGCAGATCCAAATTAGAATAATAGTGATTATTAGATGCAACCGTATGTTGAAGATATGTTGATTTATAGATCATCGTGGCCCTATATAAAAGTTAAATTAAAAATAATGAAAGTTATATAAGCTTTATCCAGTTGTTACCAAATGTGTAAAAAGTCTCTACGCTAAGATTTATACATATCAAATTTTTTTTTTTGAGAACTCTTGGCATGAAGCCTAGAAACGATATTGGCGTACAATTGTATCATAAATACGTAATTAATACGTAACAAATACGTAATGATTACTAATATAAGTGTTAATAATCTTAGCGATTAAGAAAAAAAACCTGTTTAGAGACTTTTAGCTCATTCGATATACAAAATAGTTTTTAATTAATGGTATTATATCACCTTTTTTTAATAAAATCCAGCTTTTCCTCGGCTTCAGTGCATGTCAAGTGCATTTTATACTTATATATATGAGTTAATAGTGACATCTTGTAACGAGGGTCCAACATCGACGCAATACAAACTGTATCCCCCATATTTGCCCAGTACTTATCGAATTTGGCTTGCATGGGTATAACCATCTGACAAATAAAAGGCTCTATATTATTAGCATTTTTTTCGAGATGTAATTTAATTTTTACTAAGTGGGGAAGAAAAATATTCAGCGTCGGATATATGCTTCCTGAGATAATATTCGTGACTGTGTTAAAAAAATAAACAACTAATTAATATATATTTTTTTATTAAAATATATTAAAATTGATTATTACCTTCATTAAAAGGTTTTAGAAAATCGCAAATACATTTAGCTCTATTCCAATTCTCATCCGAAGGCATAATATGATCAAAATTAATGTCTCGTAATGCAAGACGTTCGAACACACACTTATATGGAATAGTGGATTTTAACATTATATAAACCGAATTCCATCTCGTAGGAACATCCAGTGCTGGACGTTGACTTGATATAAGCTCAGCACAGCACCCAATTACCGCATCCTCAAAGTTTTGTAGCCTAGCTTGTGAACTGTGTACCCACTTCGCGCATTCTCGAATTTTGCATATAATATTTTTAACCGTTTTGAGACCATCATTAACAACGAGATTTAATATATGCGCACAGCAGCGTTGGTGCAATAAATTACCATTAGCAACGAGCATGTTTTCATCCTCAAGCCTGTGCTTTATGTCAGTAATCGCGGCATCATTACTGGTTGCGTTGTCCGTAGTGATTGCCAATGTTTTCGATGTAACATCCCAATCATTAAAGCATTTAAAGAGCGTTTCGCTAATTACAACACCTGTGTGTGGTGCGGGAACCATTCTAAAGGCTATGACTAGCTTTTGGAGTTTCCAGTTTATATCGATAAAATGACAGGTAACAACCATGTAACCAAGAGTCTGATTCGACGTCCACATATCGGTCATATAGTTTAAACGTCCAGGTGCATTACTTACCATTGCATAAGCTTTCTCTTTAAGCTCTTCGGCGATTTCTATACAATCTCTATGAACCGTTTTTTCACTTACCACTTTATATTTTGGCTGTAAGCCATTAACAAACTTTATAAATCCTTCGTGCTCGACCATTCGAAATGGGTACGAATGTCTAATAATCATTTCTACCATTTCATTTCGACTTTTTTCTTGGCAAAACTTATAATTTACAAGACCCGCCGCGGATAATTGCAACGTTTGCTGAGATTCATTTATCTTCAAATGTTTTTTACATTTTGTATTTTTCAAGTGACGGATTAATGAGCTAGTTCCAGTTGTATTATCGTGTTTTAAACTATTTCCACAGTATGAGCATATCGCATAATTTTCTAAATTATATGAATAATATTAACTAATTCACCAAATTAAAAACTATAACATCGTAAAGCAAACATTTTACCCCTTTGAGGATTATTCTTAAAATGTCCTTCTTTAAAAACCCATGATTCTGAATTGTTTCTTTTACGTTTTTTATTAATTTCTGTTTCTTTAGGACTTTCGTTAGTTACTTCAGGACTTTCATTAGTTACTTCAGGACTTTCGTTAGTTACTTCAGGATTTTCGGTTATTTCAAAGTTCTCATTATTTGCAGTTATCTCGGGACTTTCGTCTTCACTTACGGCAGAATAGATGCTTTGTATTTCTAATAATAGATTAGTTGTCTAATTAAAATAGACAATATCTAACTTCTTTCGATCAAAATGATGCCGACATACCATAGTCCATCTTCTATAATATGGTTTGAACGACCTATTTTTAATACTTTCAAGCCACGTAGCCTAAAAGAAAAGAGTCCAAATATTTTAACTTAAATCTAAATATGGGTCTCTTCTTAATAACTCTTCTCAATCGTGTACCTTTTGGTTCCAATACATATAAAGAAATCCTTTTATAAATACTTTGTCTAGTTTTAAAGTACAGTAAAGAACTTTCCATATAATAATCCGTTTACTCAAACTTACCTAGATTTTTTTTTTACGCACGTACATACACACGTCGGTTACTAAACACACTTTATTAATAGCAAATATGATTATCTTGTGTTACTGCATATATCTGCAGGTCAATCGACCAAAAAAAGTGGACTTTTTTATCAATCATCAAATAAAAGTAAAACAGATTAATAAATAATCATATGGCCCATTGGGCCTAACTGGGTATTCTCACAAAGCCCAAGCCCGGCCCAGTATTTTTGTGGGTCAAACCCAAGCCCGGCTCACAAGTTAATGGGCTCAAAAATATGGGCCCAAACTGGGCCCAAGCCCGGCCCGGCCCACAAGTTAATGGGCTCAAAAATATGGGCCCAAACTGGGCCCAAGCCCGGCCCGGCCCGGAAATTTCCGGGTTAGCCCGGCCCATGCCGTACCCTAAGTGTAGCACAGTAAACTGATATACCTACCTGAACACTATAGAATCTCATACATCTAAGGCGCAGTTGTCCGTTACTATTTGAGGTTATGTCATGCTTTTTTTCGGGCTGATCCGGAATAAACAAAATTTGTGCATGCGTTTATTTATTTTCGTCAATTCCGGATCAGCCTGACATAGATTCTGAACGCGTGCGAATTTGTGCACGCGTTTATTTTCGTCAATAATTTTACGGGCTTATCAGAAATAAACAAAATTTGTGCACGTGTTTATTTTTGGCGGGATCGGGTTCATGAACCTTGGTGGGTTATACAAAAATTCATACTCCGCCGTACCAGGTCGGATCGGGTTCACATGAACCAAGATCGGGTTCATTTGAACCAAGATCGTGATCAAATGAACCAAGATCGGGTTCACATGAACCAAGATCGGTTTCATTTGAACCATGATCGGGTTCATTTGAACCATGATTGGGTTCATTTGAACCATGATCGGGTTCATTTGAACCATGATCGGGTTCATTTTGAACCATGATCGGGTTCTTTTTGAACCCAGATAAAAACATTAATACCATTAGCCCGCGGCAACGCCCGGGCCCTAACACTAGTCAATACATTATAGCGCAGTTCTCCGTCACCATTTGAGATTATATCATGCTTTTTTTACAGGCTGATCCGGAATAAACAAAATTTGTGCACGCGTTTATTTATTTTCGTCAATTCCGGATCAGCCCGACATAGACTCCGAACGCGTGCGAATTTGTGCACGCGTTTATTTTCGTCAATAATAATTTGTATGACCAGAATAATACCTTAAAGGTTTGTCATTAAATTTGTTATAAAATTTTTTTATGATTTTTAACAAAATAAATTAATGAGAGTTTTATAGAGTGCTCAACGAAGGATGCTTTCTATTCGCCAACCAATATTTGAGTTTAGTGGTGGAGGTTTGAAGCGTACTGATTGCCAGTTTGTTGATTGAATATTCTAAATACAAATGTCTCATTAGTAAAGTGCAATCTCAATAATCTCAAAATTTTATTATTAATACAACCTCAAAGTGATTTGATGACAATTCATCATCTTGATACAACGAATCTTCATAGACAATGAGAGGATCACGAATAAATAAATAAGACACGTAGCGTGCTAAAATCTCATCAATTCCTAAATGATAATTGTTTACATAATTGCACATATATATACAGTACATGAATTTTATAATCATTACCAATTTTTCCATTATAATACCGGAAAATTATAAATATGTACATACCATTATCTATTAACTTTTGATAAATATTTCGATCATACACAGAATTTGAATCATTATACTCTGACTTTACAAGTGATGTATAATAAGCGATTGTATCACAGCGTGACCTCTTTATTACAAATAGATCGTTTTTGAAAGGCTATGGTGAAAATAAGTATATATTAACGGAACATTATCGATTAAATTTAGATCAAATTTTATGGAATTAAAATAATAAATATAAAATATGTAAAAATCTGACTTCCAAACCCGTTCTTCTTTCGTACGTTCGTCAGCACATTTCGAAAGTAAAACCATCTACAATTCATTTCAGAAAGATGGCTTTGATGCAGCAAATACTCTTGGGTTATCACGTAACGTTATTCAATATATAGAACGTAGATCAACCCAGGAAAATGGATTTTTATAGGTGGCGAGTTCTTACTTTATTTTCTATGTGGGCTATTGTACATTATTTAACATAATTTGGATATATACATTTCTTATGAGATATTTGTTAAAATTCTACGAATTAATCGAATTTATTATGATTAATGATCATTTTTTGATGTGCTATATTGGAAGAGTTAGTTTATATAAACGGGTTGATCAAAAAATATATATATATATATAAAGAGAAAGTTGAATAATTTAATTTTTCTGCCTGCAGATTGAACAGCGGATATACTTTTTGTAAAATAAAGTGCGAAAAGGTATGTTAAATTTCATTAGGTATATTTTGATTATTTATTCAAAATATCTAATTATTTCATTTTTGGTTAAAAGAAATATTACATAGAATTAAAAGGATTTTATTAATGTAACTTTATGTTTTATAAGGGCAGTGTCATTAATCACCTGATTATTTTTTATCAGAGATCTACCCCCCTCTTTCTTAATATATAAATAGTCAGGTTCTTATATATAATTTCAACTTTTTTTACCCCCCTCCCCCCCTAAAAAATCACCTGATTTTTGTTACTCCCCTAATATGAAAAAAATAAATTACATTTGCTTCTTTCAGTTATCGTGATGTAGATTTTTATATAACGTATCATACTGTACTTGACTCTAATTTTTTTATCATTATAATAAATCAGTAAATAAAGAAGAATATTAATATTCTGAAGTCTGTTAAATTCTTAACTTTGATTGACCCTAATTACAGTCAGATTCATATATGATGCGCCACACAATCAACATGCTGCAACCAATCAAAATTAGACATAAAAATTAACATTTTACAAAGTGCAACCACTAAAATTTGGTTTAATTTTACAGATTCATAAGATTCGTAAGATTCGTAAGGCTAAACTATGGACAGGTTGAGAGTTTGAAAGGCATCATTATTATATAACGTTATTTATCATATGACTTACAGTCTTTTTATATTTTCGCGGAATAATGCGCAAGGGTATAATTTCGAATTTTGGCTCGAATTAAGCTTAATCTGGCCAAAATTCGAAATAATGCCCCTGCGCGTTATTTCACAAAATACAGTGTTCGGCGAACAAATAAGAATAACAGTATTCAAAACTTAATATATTTATAATGACAAATTTATGTAATTCTCATTTTAATCGCTTAATTAGAAAAAAACTTCCCGGTCCTTTCCGAATGCATGCGAATTTGTGCATGCGTTCCCCGAACTTAAGTGTTGTTCCCTGTGTAATGGTTCATTACATTACGTTTTTTTTAAAAAAAATTTAAATTAATAATAAAAATAAATAAATATCTACTAAATAATAAATTATGTGTAACATACCACAATCTGCATAATATAACAAATCGGAGTAATCTCCAAAATTAGTGCATCGAGTTTGTGTAATAGCCTGAATTTTGCCTTATTTACGGATTTTTTATCTTTTTGTTAAAAAATTTTTTCATTTTTTTCTGTTTTTTTTTTTAAAAAAAAACCCCCCAATTTTTATTAAAAATAATTTTTTTTAACTAACAGATTATAATTTTAACAGATTTTAATCAATATTTTAGACAAAAAACAGTAAGTTTAATAAAATTTTAAATAAAATATCATATAAAAATAAGATAATAACTTATAAATATAAAAATTTAAAAACAGGTAAAACAGGTAAAAAAAATTATAATTAAAAAAAATTTTTAATAAGTTTATAATATTTATTTCACAAATATTTTTTTTTATTTACAAATTACAATTATATATTATAGATATTAAATTTATTATTTTTTTTAATTTTTTTTTTATTGAGATAGAAAATGGCAGAAAAAAAAAAGAAATACTACCAACACCTCAGCATATATTAAATAAATATCCAGAACCTCCAAATGAATTTAAAAATGATAGAAAAAAAAGACTTAACAATATAAGTCAAGCTAAGAGCAGATTTTATAAAACCCAAGCATCTGCTCAAGATTCCGCTCAAGATCCTGCTCAAGAACCTGCTTCAAGAACAAGATCTCAAATTACAGCAAATTTACCTATATCTTCTAGAACAAGAACCAAAAAAGCTGATAAATTGAGACAACAGCAGTATAGAGCATCTATGAGTGATAAGAAGAGAGCAGAAGTAAGCAAAAAAAAATAGAGAAAGAAAAAAAAGAAACTATAAAAAAAAAAAACAAGAACAATATGAACAATTTTTTAAAATAGGACATTGTAGTTTAGATAAATATAAGGAGGAAGAAGATAATGATAAGAGGATGGAGAAAAAAGAGAAAGAGCAGAAGGAAGAGGATGTGATAAAGAAAAGACATATGTTGGGAAAAATGAACATTGTTTGTAAACATTGTAGAGCTTTAAAATGGAGGCAAGAAAAACC
>QKWP01000506.1:0-36599 GCA_003550325.1 Gigaspora rosea | reverse complement strand
ATATTGGTGAAGATTATATAAGATTGCCTGATGATATAGTCTTGGATAGTGAAGATATAGAAGATTTAATATCAGAGACCTTTGCTGATATTATTACAAATTATAAAAATCCAGACTATATTAAAGATAGGGCAATTCTTACAACAATAAATGCAGATGTTGAAGATATTAATTAACTAATACTTCAAAAAATTCCTGACTCTGAGGAATTTGAATATTTATCTGCTGATTCTGTTGAGGATAAAGATCAAGGAGACCAAAGTCTTTATTCAGTTGAATTTTTTAATACTTTAACACCAAGCGGAATGCTACCTTATTGTTTGGTCCTAAAAAAAGATGTACCAGTTATTCTTTTACGTAATCTTGATCCAACTGAAGGATTATGTAATGGTACAAGATTAATAATTGTCACGGCTGATGCTGAAGTTGGCTGATGCTGAAGCTTTGACCTATTTTGATATAAAATTTAAAAATTTTTTTTGGATGTTTTTTTTGATTTAGTCTTATAGGGTTAGGGTAGGGTTTGGGTGTAGATTTTATATTTATAGAGTATATGTGGATTTTAGCAGGGCTTATAGTTTCCAATCGAGACCCCTGAGCTTCAGCATCAGCCAACTTCAGCATCAGCTGTGACAATAATTAAAAATTGTTATAAATTTATCTTGGATGCAGAGATCTTAATAGAAGTCAACAAAGGAAAGAGAATTTTTATACCTCGATTAAGGGTAGGGTGTACAAATTTCTAATTTCATATAAAATCAATTGTAGATCAACTTTGTTTAACCAATTTATATGATATCATATGATTTATATGTAAACATCATATGATCTGACCAATCAATTCTTTGTACAACCTACAAAAATCATATAGCGTCCTACAAAAATTTAATTATATGTAAAGTTGATTTTTTTTAAAGCAATGGATATTGCGCAACTTCATTATTATAAACAAACTATTTAAAACTACCTATTATATAAATTTTATACATATTGGTCAAGATCTTAAAAAAATTTATCAGAAGCATTTTTTATTTACTATATAAAATTCCAATATACCACGTAGATCATATGAAAAATGATCTACGTTCACCCTACCCTTAAGATTGTCACTATCAGATTATGACCTTCCATTCCAATTGGTAAGGCGCCAATTTCCAATTAGATTATCTTTTGCAATTACAATTAACAAAGCTCAAGGTCAAACAATTCCTGATATGGGATTATATTTGCCCAAGCCTGTTTTTGCTCATGGGCAATTATATGTAGCTTTGTCAAAAGTCTAATCAAAAAATAAAATTAAAGTCTTGGTTAAGGATGGGCATATAGAGGGAAAAGAGGGTATATATACAAGAAATGTTGTATATAAGGAAATTTTTGATTAAAAAATTGTATATATTTAATAGATTACATATTTGTACATAATTTGCATTCATTTTCACATATTTTGTATATATTTTAAAATTTGTATATATTGTATATTTGTAAATTGTTTAAAAGTATTTTTATTTATTTAATTTAATTTGTATATAATTTTTTTTTTTTGTTTTAACCCTAGTCACAGTGCTTGGGGCGCGAATTGGCGCTCTTTTATTAAGATTAAAGTTTTTAATTACATATTGGGCTATATTTACTATTAATTAGACTATCTAATTTTGGTCACTTTACATATATAGTAGGATTTTCCTAATCTATATATCCCTCCAATCGTTCGTTTTTCCCGGCCGACTCCAGCAGGTTTGTATATAATTTTTAAAAGTACTATATTATTATTATTTAATTTATATATAGTTTTTAAAATTATTATATTATTTTTTTTATATTTTCCTACTGGGAACACCCAGAGGTGGCATATGGTCGCTTTTTATTAACTCATTTTTTTTAAGATCATTGGTCATAGGGACCCAATGGGCCCCCTATATTTTCATTACATATCCTATTTTCTATTTTTAATTTTCATCCTACGAAGTCTATTCTAACCTACTCCTCCTTCATCTGGTTTTCCTGGCCGATTCCAGCCGGACCGTCATTCGGTGCGCCCCACCCGAAGGCTTCTTAGATCAACTTTAAAGAGTTAGTTTACTCCGCTGATATGCTTAGTAGGTCCATTTTTCGTCTACCCCAGGTACTCCCTTCTGAGTTTGGATCAGATCAGGTTTTCCTCGTGGGACTTTTCCTGGTTAGGTGTCATACACACTTATTTGTCTTTTCCTTTTATAGTGGACGGTCCTTATGTTTATGACGTTTCTTGTCAGATTTTTTCCTTTCCTGGATGCTGCATGACCTTGTGGTTATGTCATGCAACTCATTGTCGCTGTAGTACCATGTCCGGAAACGGGAGATGATCGATGCCTCTTCATAGATCTTTTTAATATTTGTGGTCCTAACACGGTTTTTGTTGTCCACTAGACTCGAACCGGCGACCTTGCGAATACGACCCCGGAGCGCTAACCACTGCGCTATTCAACCCAGTGCCAATAATTATTATATTATTAATTTAATTTGTATATAATTTCTAAAAGTATTATTATTATTTATTTAATTTGTATATAGTTTTAAAAATATTATTATTTAATTTTATTTAATTTGTAAATAGTTGTAATAGTTGTAAATAATTTTAAAGTATTATTATTTAATTTAATTTATCTTTATAACTAAATAAAAAAATAGTATAAACCTTTAATCTAATAATCATGAGGCCTAAAATAAGCATAAGGCCTATAGGTTAGGGTTAGGATCAGTTTCATTATATTGAGCTTTGGGAGGAGGTATCGATACATATAACTTTAAACTAACAATCATGAGGCCTAATAATAATCTTGAGACCTAATGGTTAGGGTTAGGGTCAGTTTTCATTATGTTGAGCTTTGGGATGAGGTTTTCATATATATATATAACTTCGTTTTAATAATCTGAAAAACTAAAATTGTATAAAACTATTCGAATTCTATATACTAAAAAACTAATATAAAAAAACTATTAAAATTCTAATATAAAAAAACAATTAAAAACTATAATAAAAAACAATTAAAACTTCTAGCCCGCGGCAACGCCCGGGCTCTAACACTAGTGAGTTCATTATAAACTACCGGTAGTTTTAGTCATGTTGCTTAAATCTTTTTAAATTTTCAACATAACAAACATATATTCCCAAATTATTCTTATCTTGTTTAGGCATGTGAGTTTCATTGAAGAACGATTTTGTAAATAAACTAAGTGCGTGAGAAAAAATTTAGGAATAGAACCGAAGCTATAGGGTTAGATTAATGCTTGCTATATTAGCAGGTGTTTCGGTATAGTTTCGGAGTATTGGTATAGTTTCGGGTCTTTAGGCAAGTTTCGGCCAAGAAGATCATGTTCGAAACTGGTAATACCAGTTTCGGTTTAGGTTAATCTGAAACTATAAAGTTTTGGGCAGCATCATTAGCCTCAATAGTGTTGAAATGTCTAAATAGTGTCGAAATGTCTAAATAGTATTGAAATGTCCGTCTAAATGTTGAAATGTTGAAATATCGTCAAAATGTCTAAATAGTCAAAATGTCTATATTATATTTATGCATTTAGTCATACGTATATTTAATTTTTATTTTGTCATGCATTGACATTTATTTAAATCGTTAAGCATTTAGATATTTAGCCATAATGTATATAGATCAAGCATTTAGACATTTAGTCATATAATATTTATTTCATCAAGCATTTAGACATTTAGTCATATAATATTCATTTCATCAAGCATTTAGGCATTTAGTCATATAATATTTATTTCTTTAAGTATTTAGATATTTAGTCAAATTTAGAATT
The DNA here is from genome assembly GCA_003550325.1 of Gigaspora rosea. Lineage (NCBI taxonomy): Eukaryota > Fungi > Glomeromycota > Glomeromycetes > Diversisporales > Gigasporaceae > Gigaspora > Gigaspora rosea. The sequence goes on along the minus strand of QKWP01000506.1, from coordinate 32,798 downwards.
TCGACATTTCGACAAAAAATAATGTGATGTCTAAATATATTTAGACACTTAAGTGTCTAAATATTTGACTAAATGGTATATTTCGACTAACAACACTACTTTGCACAAAGATAAATCTAAACTAAAAAAAAACTGAAGTTAAATAACATGTTTTTGCATGAGGACAAATATTTACATGATGCATTAGCATGAGAAATTGTAGTGAATAATACACAAAAAGTAGGTAGTTTGGCTAATCAAATTAACATGGATTATACTTAAGGATTGTATTATTTATACAAATAAAACAGTACCTGGAAAATGTGTACCAGGTTGGAATTGGATGATTGTCCGAAAGCTAGGTCGGAATGGTATGACAAATGGAACTAGAAACAAAATTACATACGTACGTCATCTTTTTAATAATGTTTTTTTTCTACAAAAAAAAAAGGCGATGCAAAAATTTGTTATAATCATTATTTAAAGAGTTAATATAGATGTACCCATAGGGTACATCTATATTTTTTATACCCATGTTTCCATGTAACATAAACAATCACAGGATATAAATAAACAATAATTATCGTTAATCATTATTTTTCCTACATTACTGCTAACTTTCTGTTTTACCTTAGCCACTTGTAAATGTGTCGTCATCACTGGAGTTGCTGGTTTTGAAGTCATTTCATATCGTCGTGTTATTAGAGCCTTGGCGTAAACTCACCGCTATAGGTGTCGTCACTATTTAGATGTCCTTGTGACGTCGTTTGGTGGTTCCACATTATCGCGTAGGTGCGGTTGTTATTGATGTTACTGTGGATGTGGATTTCGTCACTTATAGTGGTTCTGTATTGTTGTTTTACTGGTGTTTTTGTCTGCGTCATTTTGTTCTAGGTTTTGTCATTTCTACATTTTTTGTGGACTGTCCTGTATCAAAATCTTCAATACAAATTTGTTTCATTTTGTGTTGTCCTGGATATGAAGCCTGTCACTTGTAGGCAGTGTTGTCATGGGACATGGACACGGACGGCGGACAGTCCGGGACGGGACGTCCGGGACATGTCCGCCCAGAATTTTTTTGTCCCGGACATTTTGGGACTCAACACGTGATCATCTACCAATAAAATTCGTATAATTCCGCAATTTGATTGGTTTTACCCGGTGGACATGTATCATGTTGGGACATTATTGCGGACATGTCCCGGACGTCCCGTCCCGGACTTTCCGCGTCCCTGAAAAATCGGCGGGACAATGTCCGTGTACAACACTGCTTGTAGGTTAGTATGGTAGTTCTGTATCGTTGCTTTACTAGAGCCTTTGTCAGCATAATTTCGCTGTCCTAGGTTGCATTGTTTCCACATTAGTGTGGGTTTTGTCATTGTGCTGTTGGTATATTTTAGGGTCTGGGTGAGCTACCTATATGTCACCCACCTGGAACTTGGGAGTTTTTTTAGTTTTCCACTAACTTTTCGGATTCTTTAATAAAGATTTTAGATCAGGTGGGGGAAAATCATTAGTTAATGCATTTTGCAAGAATACTACACTGAATTTTTCACGCTTTACCAGTAATCAGAAAAAGGAAAAAGCAGTATATGTGCTTTGCAGAATCATTAGACGGGCTATTTTAGATCAGAAAAGGAAAAGAGCCAACGGGTGCACTTTGCAAACAGAATATGATGTGTTAGTTTATGCATCACAATGACTTACATCAAATTGTAAACTAACTTAGCGGATCAGTTTACAAGAACATCACGCTGGCTTCTTTGGATTTTAGGTTAGATGATTTAGCTGTAAATCATTACTCTTCACTATATACCGGTGCATATTGAGATCTATATTTAATCAAATTGGTTTTTTAAAAATCTAGTTCGTCAATTATGCATAAATGCAAATCGTGGGTAAAAAAAGCATCAGTCAGATGAAAGACTTTAGAGCTCTGGTTTAGTATATTAGTTAGAAATTGAAATTGAATAAAATGAGCTATGTATTGGGTTTAGGGTTCGAAATGGGTAAAACAGATTGGGTTTAGGGTTTGAAATGAGTAAAAGATTGGGTTTAGGTTCGAAATGGGTAAAGGATTGAGTTTAGGGTTCGAAATTGGTAAAGGATTGGGTTTAGGATTCGAAATGGTAAAACAGGTTGGGTTAAGGCGAGAAATGGATAAAGCAGATTGGGTTAAAAATAGTAAATAAATTGGGTTAGAGTTAGAAATGGGTAAATGTGTAAAACGGTTGGAAATAGAATAATATATTTGATAATCTAAATAAATATATTATTACAATAAATATTATTATATTGTATAAACGTATATCACATGATGTGGGTACAAGTACTTTCGGGTACATATATATAATCCATTATTTAAATTATATAAATTATAATAAGTAAGTTCTACATACACTCTCTCCGGAACGCGTCTGTCGGGTAGAGTAAATTTGAAAAAAAAAATAATACCGCAAAACACACAAGAGAAAGACAAAGAGTACAAAGATAGAGGGACCTGGGTAGAAAAAGAAAGTTGGAAGAGGTCGAAACTATAAATAACATGCAAAATATGGAGCACAAGAAGAGCAAACAGACAGTCTCTACGGATAATGTAGACAAAGAAAATAAACCATATTTACAAGACTACAAGACAGCAGAGACACAGAAAATCATGATGCAAGAAACTATTGGCTCTAACGAAACCTTAATGGCTACTATCCAACCTCTTAGTTGGGACGCACAGACAATACTTTACTTAAGGACGCTACTAACTCAATAAATACGGAACGCTCAAGTTATATAAAGGAAAAATCTGAAACAAAAGAAAAACTAACAACAGACATAACTAACAAAGCTTACACAATGGAACTTAAAGAAGAAAACAAATAGGACAACAAAGACTTTATTGATGATAACGAAGTGGAAAAATTACTTGGTTTAAACAGATATACGAATAAGATATAGATAATAATGAAAAAGAACAACAGCGAGAAAATCATATACCAGAAAACGAGCCACAAGTAACATCCAAAAGGCAGTGGTCCTCACTATTTCCTAAGTTAAAAAGGGGAAAAACTACATTTTCTTCCTTCTCCCCACAATACAATCAAAACCAAGAATGATAATGCTCTAATTATTGAAACTGGAAGTCTACATACAATGCTCATTTAATGAAATTATGGAAAATCTATTTAAAACAGCTGGGTACGATATTAACGCAGCCAAACAATACTTCAACAAGGACCAGCACTCGCATATTGAAATCACATTTAAAAATAAGGAAACGTTGAAGAGATATGCGGTAAAGGTCTGATGTTTAAGGGAAGAACCTATTTCAGGTATATCCCCACAGATGCTAAAAAAACATATTTCTCAATAAAATATAGAAACGTCCCACTAGGAAACAAAGAAGATTTACACATATCTGGGATAACAAAGTTAATACAGAATGGAGATCGGCACCGAAAGTTTGCCACTTCTGTAAGGAAGAAGGGCATATTAAAAAAGAATGTCAACAACTAACCCGTGGGTCGATAGCGTAGTAGTTGCGCTCCCGGGTTGCTAAGTCACTCCAGTCGCAAGGTCGCCGGTTCAAGCCCCACCAGGAACATAATTTTATACAAGATCACTAGACAGACGGTTTGGACTAGGATGCAAGGACCACGATTGGTGACACAGCCACATAGCGTGTGTGATTTCTTGATTTGGATACTTTCAGTGAAACTCCGGTTGAATTCAGATACTTCCGGTAGAATTCCGGTTGAAGGCAAAGTTCCGGTGAAACCCTCCGGTTAAATAAGGTCAGCTGGTTGTAAAAAACGGTTGTGAATATCTACAAAGTATGTCATACAACCTTAATAAAGAAAAGAGCTGCAGGATCTGGACCTAGGAAGACCTGCCTTAATCTGAAGCAGAAGGATAACTAAAGCAAAGGACTGAAGTCCGCCTTAATAAGCCAGACGGAAAGTAGAGTAGTCCTGTACCTCCTCCAGGACAAAAATTTCTGAAAGAACTGAATGGGTTTGGAAGTCGGGACGCCGGATTAACATGGTAAGAATAGGAAAGGGTCCGGCGGACCTGAGTACGGATTAGGGATGTATGGACAATTCTTAGATAGTTCAGTTAAATTAGGAAAATAGATTATCGAACATGTAATAATAAAAAATTGACCTTAATAAATGAGCGCCAAACCGCGCCCCTAGCATAGTAAACTAGGGTTAAAAAAAAAAAAGAATGTCAACAACTCAAGATTTCTATCGAAACTAGAGGAAAAGCCTGAAGAAATTGGAATACTTCATCTCTCGGAGTAGCAGCAGATAGTACAAGGAAGAAGGACTACTCCCTCGGACGACCCGATAACGGATTCCGAAATCACAATTTCTTACTTAGATCAAATCAAAAAGGAGGAAATCAACAATGACAAGCAAATAGATAAATTCAGTGCTGGGTCTTCCGAAGAATCAATTGATAAGGAATCTTCTGGAGAACCGATCAATGAGAAAGAAGTCATCACACCCTAACCGCCTGTCACAGGCCCGGTGGATGGGCTGTTAATTTTAGGTTACACCAATATGGAATGGGCTATAGATCCCTTGCTGCAGTAGAGATAATGCAAACGGTTATATTACCCGATACAAGCCCATCAGAGGATGGAGCAGAAAAAACATATGATTTTATGGTGGTGAAATATTCAAAAAGCAGAAAAGGGAAATCGACTATCAGCAAGCTTGATAAAAAAGAAAACTTGAGACCCGCTCTCTACACTAATAGAGGGGAAGGCATCAATCTTAAATAATTGGGTCTCATAACCAATTACATATCATGCCTCGAGACATAAATATAAAAATAGCTTCATTAAACGTGAAAAGGTTAAACAACAGAGGCAAACAAACGAACACTATTACATTACTAAAAACATATAAATTAGATATCATTGTACTACAAGAAACCAATTTGAACAATAGCAATACAAAAACAGATGCGCCATACTTGCAGGTAACAAAAATATAAAGTTCACTAACGTAATAAAATCCGCAAAAGGAAGGCATAAAGATCAGGACTATCATATAATCAACGTATATGCTCCTTCCAATGTCCAAGATAGAATAAAGTTTTTTGACAATTGGGCCCCTTGTCTAAAAAGGGAGCTATAAATATATTAGCCGAAGACTTTAACACTAATATAAATCCAGAAAATAATCGCATAAGTCACTTGACATTTCAAAACAATCCTTCTAGGCAGCAATTGCTAGATTTGACTAAAGACTTCATAGACACTTCGGAAATAGCAGGAGAATCTCCTTTCCTCGCATATTTTCTAAATATTCAGATAGGTAGAAGCATGGCTACCTGTATTGACTACATATTCATAGAAGCGGAATACAGCTCTTTAATTAAAAAACTAACTCTACGACACGGTAATTCAGATCATTTGTAATTAGAATGCATGCTACAATCATCCAAACCTCATGAATCGGGACTCTGCTAGAGATTCGATGAAAGATGCTTGAAGAACACGTTGTTAGCAAAAGAAGTGACAGAAGAGTTAGCAGACAAAGAAACTGGGATTTATGCAAACTAAAAATACAAACAATAATAAGGGCATTCAAGAAACCTAAAGCCCTAGAAGGAAGGGTTGCTCAACTAAACCGAAAACTAACAAAGTTAAAAAGAACTGCAGCAAGGGAGAAGTTATCTTACTAAAAATAGAAGAATTACAAGCCGCTTTAAGAGAAGAACTAGATTAACTCTCGGAAACTTGGCATAAAAAGTCGAAAATGCAATGGATTGTGAAAGGGAAAGATCAACCAAATACTTCTACGCTAGATTTAAAGCTAAGTTATCTTTGAACTACCAAGATAAAATAAAGATACCAGAGGACTCGGAACTAAAGAACAATCCCGCTACAGTATATAAAAACCTTTTACGAGGCATTATATAAATCAGAAGTCCCGGATAATAATACGGCCAAAGATATCACCGAAAACTTACCTCAAGTTAATCAAGCATAGAATGCAAGTCTAATAAAAGAGATCAGCGAGGAAGAGATTAAAAATACAATTCAATCACTGGCCTACAACAAGTCGCCCGGCACTGACAGCTTAACACATGAATTTTATAAGCTTTTAATATATAAACTCACACTGGTCCTAAAGATAGTATTTAACAAGGTCATGAAAATGGGAGAGATGCCTTTATCATAAAAACCTGCTAATCCTGATCCCAAAAAAAAAAGAAAACTTAGAAGAACTTAGCAACTGGAGACCGATATTGTTGGTAAACTGTGACGTTAAAATATTTATGAAAATACTGGCAAATAGACTCAACAACATATGTAACAAGATCATAAACAGTTGTCAACAAGGGTTTATCAAGGGAAGACAGATTATGAACACTGCACTCGACATTATCACTACATTCAGACAAAAAAGAGAGGCCACTGATTTAGGGTGGATATTACTAATAGATCAGGCAAAAGCCTTCGATAGAGTCAACCACTCCTACCTAGAGACAGTTCTTAAAAAAATGAATTTTACAGACGACTTCATCAAAATTATAGAAAATCTTTTTACAAACCAGGAAGCGCATATCCTAGGTAAAAACAACATATCAGAATCATTCAGAGTAGAAAGAGGAGTGCGCCAAGGGGACCCCCTATCGCCTTTGTTATACATAATCGCTTTTGAACCTTTATTGAGGTGCATACAAAGAAATATTAGGGAAATCCCTCTTGAAAATCTGTTCTTCAAAATAGCAGCGTATGCTGATGATCTTTCGGTCAGGATTGGACCAACACAAAAATTAATAAAAGAAAAACCAAGTTAATTTCACTGACACAAATAGCTGAAAGGGTTGAGTTAAGAAATGAAGAAGAATACAATAAGGCAACTGAAGAAGAAAAACTAACAATCCTAGGGTACAAAATAACTAGGGAAGGCTTAGTCGACAAGAATTATTGGCCGAGTTGTATATCCAAGATAAAAAAACTAATTGATCAATACAATGGTAGGAACCTCTCAATGAAAGGAAAAAAAATCCTAGTGGCGAACTCCCTTATTCTTTCACGAATCTGGTACGCTGCATATATCTGCCCACCTAATAGAAAACAAATCTTGGAAATTAATGATAGTATCGCATTTTGGATTAAATGGAAATCCAGATTACTGCCAAAATACTCAACATTCCAAAAGGCATACAAAGATTTTGGGCTACAAGCCCCTATACTGAGCAATTTATTTGACGCTAGATTAATCACAGTATGGATAAGGCTCATGACCTCCAACAATTTATGGGCCTCATTTCAAAGGAGTTTTATTTCTAAAACAATAAAAGATAAAAAAAACATGGATGTAATCTCAACTTTAAGAAAGAACCCTATAAAATTAAAATCATGGCCAGATAAATGGAAACCTTACTTAAAAGCCTGAAGAAAAGTAGAAGGCAAAATTCTTTCAAATACAACCTGGCCATGGGAAGATTCAACAATACAGGTGGGCCAATTGACGGTTTCACAGATTATGGTCAAAAAGGTTGTAGAAATACTTCGAGAAACAAAAGGAACAAACAATAAAGAAACAAAAAAAGCCGATAACAACTCAAAATGGATATTTCAAAAAGAAATACTCAATAACAAAATAGACATAATGTGGAGATTATATCACAAATCTCTTCCACTTGGATACAGGCTTAGACATATAGGGGAACAAAGCATAGAGCATTTCACGCTTGAATGCATAATAAGTAGAGAAGTATGGTCAGCAGCATATGACTATCTAGAAATAGAAGGAATTTGCCCGCCCTCAAACTTAGAGGTGATCTTCACACCTACAAATAACATAGGAAAAAAAACAAGGATGCAGTAATCTGGATGAACACAACGGTCATATTTGAATTATGGTGTGCATATGCCGCTTATAAGTGGGGAAAGGAGACATTGCCCGAAAGAGCAGCAATAATCCAAGTAAAAACATGGCTAAACAGAGAATCAAAGATTTACTAAGGAGGGTAGGAAACAGCTCGGCTGATAAAATAAGTAGGTTTGGATGCATTAGGCGTAGAAATTAACATGTGTTAATAGTTTCTATATTTTAATATCACACAAATTATTCCTGTAATGTATATAAAATGTTAATAAAAAGAGTGCCAGGTTTAAAAAAAAAATTATAATAAGTCAATAATGTTTTTTGGATATTTTTTTTCTACAAAAAAAAAGCGATGCAAAATTTGTTATTATTATTTTAATATTGTAGGCTTTTATTCGTTAGTTATATTTAAGAGAATTACTACGTTTAACCGAGGGAATTTCTCGGTTATACAGATCAGTGATACATGATCTACATATATATATCTTTTTGTTTATATCCGATTTTTTTTTTTTTAATAGTTTTCTAATTTAGTGGCTTTTTTTTTCTTATAAATAGCGCCGATTCTTTCGTTGATAATTCGTTCTTTGGTGTCGCTATTCGTTGTTATCGTCGTTATTTGTGTCGTTGCTTTTAGGTGTCGTCGTTCTTCAGTGACATTATTTTTCAGTGTCGTCGTTTTCAGTATGTTGGTTGTCAACGTTGTTGTCATTTTCTTGATGGTTACTAATCGCTTGTTTTTTCGTTTAGGTTGTTGGTTTGTTGCCGCTGGGTTAGTGTTTTAGAATTGTTGGTTTGTTTCATTGTACTTTTGTGAGGTCCTGCTTTTGTCAGTTATAGTTCTTTGGTGTCGTTTCATCATTCTTGGTTCTCTTTCTGTGCCATGACTCTGTCTTTGCTTATGGTTGACCGCATGTCATATTGGCTTGCGTTTGTTAATGTCTTGTGCTATGGGTCATAGATTTTTTGTCACCGTTTCCTTGTAAGAAAAGTAGTACGGGTTGTGTCGGGAATGCTCGAAATGGCACGGATCTTGTGGCATGCACAGGGACATTTTACGGAATGGCATGGTAAAAATAGCACGGATACAGTCTAATTCGATATTGCTCACGAAACCTTCCATGAAGATGGTATCAAAATCTTAATTAGCAAAAAAAATTAATTGGTAAAGTTTAGAATGAGTTTTTATGCGTCTATAAAAAGTTTTTCAGGTATGAGAAATTATTTCTTTCAATAATTTTTCTTCTGCTTCTTCATTTGCTTGGCATTCTCGGTTGGACAAATCAGGTTTAAATTGACGGTACTGCGCTAGTATTAAAGATAGTTCAGCGGCTTTGGCTGTTACTATATTGCTATCCGGTTGGTTTCAGGTGCGAAAAAGCAGCGGCTATTTTGTTGCTACTCGTATGTATAAAGGTTATTTACGAAAAATGAATATGGTGGAGTTTGAAAAGACCCAAAAACTAACATAGTCTATTTAGACGACATTATGGCATATGCAGTTAGCTTGTTCATCTTATATTGATTACTTATGTGAATTTATGTTTTAATAGATAATTCACATTGTTATCGCAGTGGCACTTGAATTTACGTTCATTACCCGTGCCAAATCCCGTGCCGATTCGATTGCAAAACCACAAAAAAGTTATTCTTTAGTATGTGAATGAGAAGAACTCGATTTTGATTGTGGTATAGTAATTGAGATTCCTCGTGGATGAGTAGTAGTTGGATTAATAGAGGGATTTTTTAGAATTAGAGGATTACATGGGTTAGTACTGTAGTAGCGAAGTTAGTGTTAGGTAACTGTACGAAAGGTTTGAAGTAAAATTGGGGTTATTTATGGTTAGGGTTAGGGTGTGCGGGATTAGGGTTAGGCTAGTATTAGGAGTGCAGGATTAGGGTTAGACTAGGTGAAAGGGATGGGCTTATGGTTAGGGTAGGGTAGTGCGGAATTAGGGTTAGCTAGTATTTGATTAATACAAATTTTTTTTTTTTAACCCTAGTTCACTATGCTAGGGGCGCGATTTGGCGCTCATTTATTAAGATCAATTTTATTATTACATGTTCGATAATCTATTTTCCTAATTTAACCAAACTATCTAAGAATCGTCCATACATCTCTAATCTGTACTCAGGTCCGCCGGACCCTTTCCTATTCTTACCATGTCCATCCGGTGTCCCAACTTCCAAACCCATTCAGTCTTTTCAGAAATTTTCGTCCCGGAGGAGGTACAGGACTACTCTGCTTTCCGTCCGGTTTATTAAGGTGGACTTCAGTCCCTTGCTTCAGTCATCAGATTAAGGCAGGTTTTCCTAGGTTCAGATCCTGCAGCTCTTTTCTTTATTAAGGTCGTATGACGTACTTCGTAAATGTTCACAACTGGTTTTACAACCAGCTGATCTTAACCGGAGTTTTACCAGAAGTATCCAAATTGAGAAATCACACACGCTATGTGGCTGTGTCGCCAATCGTGGTCCTTGCATCCTAGTCCAAACCATCCGTCTTGTGATCTTGTATAGAATTATGTTCCTGGTGGGGCTTGAACTGGCGACCTTGCGACTGGAGCGACTTAACGACCCGGGAGCGCAACCACTATACTATCGACCCACGAGTCGATTAATACAATTTAAAAACTTTTGTGAAATAAATATATATTGATATGTAATATAAATAATAATAATAAACATAAAATTGTTTTTATAATTTTATTGGTTGATTTGGGCTTGTGTAATAGTAAAATTCCCCCAGTTAAGGGTAGAGGGTATGTAGATCATTTCTATTAATAAACGAGTTACTAAAAATTTTATATTTAATAATAAAGAAAATTTTTATGAAGTAACTATATTAAATTTGTAAATAAAATTGTAGAGGAGGTTTTTCTGATTCTAATGGTGGTCGAACCATTAAAATTGGCCTAGTAGAACATAAGATATAGTTGTTTTTATCTTCGCGACCCTATTTTACTTATTGTTTACACGTGATTTGATTGGCCAATTTGTGATCACCCCCGCAGAATAGACCCCGCCCCCGCAGAAGTTGATACTATAAAAACATTATCAATTTCATTCAAAATTAATAAAATTTTTAGTATATGTGTGATTTTTTATTACGAACAAGTTTACTTAGTACAAAAAATCAATTTATATAGTAAAAAATTAATTTTTATATGTAGCAATTTTTAAATTCGCATTAAAAATTTTTTTTGTCACTCGTTTACTAATAGAAATGATCTATATACCCTCTACCCTTAAGATTAGCAATTCTCTATATTTAATTAGTTCAGTATTTTATATTTTTAATTATTAATAATAAGTCAAAATTTATTTAATAACTATGTGGCAATGAAGATCTAATAAGCATATAATATCTATTGAAAAAATTTTTAACTTATCATTTGTAACGTTAAGAATAATAGCAAACTTAGTGATATAACCTGTTCAAAAAAATGCACCCAGGTCACCCGACGGGTGAACTGGGTTAATCAACGGGTCCACCTGAGTGCACAGGTTATCCGTTTGATCCAGGTCAGATATTTATTAACAAATCTTATTATGGCCTTTATTAAAGACATGGCCCTATATAATTAATAAAACAATAGCACTTTTATCAGCTTGTTATTGTAATAAATGTTCGTATGAAAAAGCAATTAGAAACCAAAGAGGGTTTTGTACTAACGATCATGATAATGATTGATATATAGCGAATTCGTTAATCAGCGATAAGGGAGCTTCCAGAAATCAGCTGATTTGGGGGTGGGTGGGTGGGTCAGCTAAGATGTCAGGTGTAATTTCAGCCAAAATTACAGCAGTGGCCAGAATTATAAATAGATAAAACTTAAGCATGTTTCTCTAAATCTTGTTTAATATAAACTCTACTTTAAAACTAACCTTTTAACAACTAACCCAAAAAAATGCTTCCCAAAAAATTTATTTTTCAACGGGCTTGTCAATTTTTTTATTTCGATTCACTAGAACCGTATGCTACACAACTTTAAAACATCGGTGCAAATGTAATTTATTTATTTTAATTTTAGACTACTGTACATATACATCATACATACATACATATATACAAATCAAATCACAATAGTTCTAACGCTAATACTACATAGATTTTTTTTTATTTATTTATAACTATATATATAAACTTTTTTTTATATATCTGTTTTATATATACCCAGTATAGATATAATTTTTGAAACCGTCTACAGATCTTGAAATATTGGAATTCATTCTACTCGGGAGGTTTTAAAATAAACATTATATAGTTTTGCTTTTATGTTATATTACTTGCCATCAGAAAGACATAAAATAAAAACGTCTAACACTTCTTTCTCATTTGTAGGGAGACAATCATCTGTTACCGCACAACTTTCAGAATGTTGTTTGCGAAAGGTCAAAGGGTGCATAAATTTTTTATGCTAGGCGAGTAAGACTACGGTAAGAAAATATCGATAACATATAGAACAGACTAGTCACGAATAGAGTTCAGAAGAAATAGAGGGGCAATATTGGTCGAAGCCTGAGAGTTTTAATTTGTCCATGTATTGAATATTGAAGGGTATGAACGGGATTGAGGAAGTGGCCATCTCAACCTTTAGTCGTTGGTGGTAAAAATCTGTTGTTTTCAGCTAATAAAGCAGCTGCTTCTTCAACTCTCCATTCAGAACAGCAATTTAAATCATTACACTTTCGAATATCCAAAGAGTATCGACATATTTGGCAATGATTATCTATCCACTTCCAAGATACGTTAGAAGCTTTGAAAAGGAGTTGATTTGCTGATCAATATACTCAACAATACTTCTTTACCGTGGATATAGTCTCGTCGCCAAATATCACATAGCTTTTCTCCGACATACCGAAAATTTTGTTTTGCTAAGTTTATGTTATTAATAACACCATTAGAACTAAGATGAGAACCAAAGTTATCAATAGGTAGAACAATACCTGCCAACTTTCCTAAGAGAGTAGACATGCTACGTTCTACAGGATTGTAAGCAGATTGTCCAAGGGTGTGAGTTCTGATAGTAAAGTAATCCAAATTCAATTCTATAAATAATTTACAATATTCCTTTATATTTTTTAGATGCCTGGGGTTCTCATCGGGACCACCATTAACAAGCAAAACTAGGATTGGTTTAAATTCATTTTCAAGTTTCAACTTACTACTTAGAACAGGATTTTCCGTCATTAACGTTAAGTCGACCATATGAGTTAAAGAGGAAGATTTAAACTACCATTGCGGGCGGATAAAAATTGACAATTGACCAGTACACAAAGAATCGTTCGAGTCTTCTGGATCAATCATAAGGTAAACGGAAGGGGTTAATTTTTGTTTACTTCCTTTGGGAAAATCATGATCGGGTATCTCAACTGGTTCATTGCCCGTTTGTATGGTTTTAAATGTTCTTCCGACTGCTAGTATTCCGAGTGGAACTTTTGCCTTATCATCCTGTAATATAGTCACAGAATGAACAGCAAAAGTAGTAGCAAATTGTTTTGCACTTTTTACCATATGCAAACAATAATGACTATCAATATGTTCGGGCATTTCATTTCTGGATACTGAGTTAATTTGAATTGCCATAGAATGGTGATGTCTTCTGGCATTCAGAGAGTTAATTCTCCTGGGACATGTGTATGTATATAAACAGGTACGTGACATGTAAATTTGATATTTTTCTTCCATTTCGTTTTTTAAATGAGAAATGGTTCGTACTTTAATAACTTCTTTCCGCCTTTTTTTTGCGGCACTACTAAATTCGATGCACGAATGCATCTGCTCTGGAAGATTGGGATTCAGAAGAAGAAACGAAGGTCGCCCAGGTGAATCGTACCTGATAACTTCCCACCTATTTTCTAAAGCCTCATGTTTCTTTGCTTGGCTTTTGGCTTGTGCAGCCACGTGTTGTTTTAATTTTTGTCTCTTTTTTTTTCATCATTGATTTCTTGCACTGTTTCAGTGATTTGAACCAAAAAATCGTGACGTCGCTTAGGATCACGCACAACATTGTATAACGCATTTAATTCTTCAAGCCGATCTTCAGCTTGTTTTTGATTAATCAGAGAACTTTTCTGGGCCGTTGCATTATAGTGTATTTTTTCAGTTTCTATTATAGAACTAATTTCATTTGAGGCAACCGAATGCGATGTAGATAATGTAGAACTAATTCTATCAGATATAGGCGAATGTAATGTAGATGATTGAGAACTAAGTTTATCTGATTTAGTTGAAAAAGATATACATTGAAGAGGTTGAAGTTGAGTTCGTAAATCCAAATTTCTCACAGTTTTCTATTCTTTTTGAGCTTTTATAAAAATTTCTTGTTTTTTAGGATACGGGGTTCTTATAGAAACGGACATAGAATAAGCATATATGTTACAAAAATTTTCATACAGGCTGGAAGGGTTTTTGAATATTAATTTTTTATCAAATTTGGGAGTACTTAAGAACGTTTGCATTTTTTTTAATTTTTTTTTGATTTTGAGAACCATAATATATATATGTAATTATCCAAGGGTTAGTATTGAATATACTGACTCTATCAGCACGATAAGAAGGTTCGACTATATGGCATAATCACACATGTGAATATACGTTCGTATATGCACATGTGCGCCTACTTATTGCTATTGACGTATTATTCACGAATTCAGTAATTACAATTGATATCCTTATACATATTATCAAACTTGGGTACCGAATTTATAGATTAATGTATGCTTAAGAATGCAAGAAACTTGCATAATATTGGGGATTATTCTGAAAGGCTATGACACATGATTTTACTAGTTGATGGATCGACATAAACCTACAAGAATCGCTAAGAAGATTAGAAATAATCATAAACCGGACGGCAAAAGCTAAGTATTTCAATTAGCATTATTTCCTGATTTAAAACTTATCATTAAAAAGCAAGTGAAAAATTACAAAGGAATTTTCATTATTTTTATGCAATTTTAAGTATTAGAATTTACTTATTTTTCAAAAGACACGCATAAGATATATATACACATAGAGGAAGGCAATAGTCTTATCGATTATTTAGTTCTACTATCACTTTTTAAATTTGCAATAGTAGTATTGATTATCTTATATTTCGGGAGGATCATTTAAAAGACAAATTAGTTAACGAATGGGTATTGCTTCGGTTTTGTTNATTATCATAAACCGCGGCAAAAGCTAAGTATTTCAATTAGCATTATTTCCTGATTTAAAACTTATCATTAAAAAGCAAGTAAAAAATTACAATAGAGTTTTCATTATTTTTATGCAATTTTAAGTATTAGAATTTACTTATTTTTCAAAAGACACACATAAGATATATATACACATAGAGGAAGGCAATAGTCTTATCGATTATTTAGTTCTACTATCACTTTTTAAATTTGCAATAGTAGTATGAATTATCTTATATTTCGGGAGGATCATTTAAAAGACAAATTAGTTAACGAATGGGTATTGTTTCGGTTTTGTTGACAAATATCTACTAGTAAGTTAGATTTCTTGTAGTATGTCTTAGAGAATCTTTATTGTCATTGAAAATGGTATTAATAAAAATATTTTGAACTGTTGGGTATTAGTTAGAGGTGCAGGCGAATTGTCCCAATGATTGCCGTAACTAGTTACGACATAAGCTTTAGCTAGTTACAGATTAAGCCATAACATCATTGGGACGATTTGCCTGCACCTCTAGTATTAGCGGAAATGAATTTTCCACTTGTACATGTACAGATCAGGGTATTATTACTAATTACCTGTGATCTTGATATAGTGATTGGAATATTTTATGATATATGCATCTTGCTTCAGATTGCTAAATAGTTTCGAATGAATTTCTTCTCCTGGACAAACAATTTTTAATTCAAAAGAGCCTAATAATTTAGTGACATACTCATTCATCCAAAGTAAAATTCTCAATGTGATGAAATAATAAGCATTCTAGGCGTCTCTTGGTCTTAATCCCTAATACCTTTTTTAAATCTTGATCCGAAATATAATTACAGTATAAAAATTTAACCATTCGAATTTATTAAATGTAAAAGTTTTTAAAAAATAATATTTAATTTTAAATGTATATTAAAATATTTTATTTAAGTTATTTAAATCATATATTTGCGCATATTAATGCTATAGTATAAGTTTGTTGACAATAACAAAGCAAAACTTCCAATTCAAAACTTTCACATCTTCAAAATGTATACAAAGAACTTTTCATGATATAAGTGTATTAAAGTGAAACTCTGTAACTGGTATGATTAGCAAAGGTCTTTTTTGATTTTTAACAGCAGCCCTGCCTTGTTTGGTGCATCAGGAGTGAGTCGAGTGTGACCAGGTCACACTCAACGCACTTCCGACACACCAAACAAGGCAGGGCTACTGTTAAAAATCAAAAAAGACATCTGCTGATCATACCAGAGCTTCAAGTTTTTATTCTTACACACATAAATTTCAGAGTACAAATATCAAGAAGAGTATAATACAGCACATTCATTGTATATACTGCATGCATCCTTATTCTTTTTGAAGTGTATTTATTGTCATTTTCATTATATAATTAACTACACTAGCATTGTTTACTATATATAGTATATTTTATTGTTGTTTAGTACATTAGATAGGACATTGAGACATGTGCCAAGTTTATCTATGAAAGTAATTTTTAGCAATTGAACTCGGAACTTTGGGGTTCTTTGATAATGAAGTATATTCATAGAACTATAGAACAAACATATATTGTAAGAATTTTATTAATAATAGATGTTCTTAGCTGATATCGTACATATCAGATATGTATCTTTATACGTATATATCTACTATACCTGATTTAATCTTAAGTTGGGTAACCCGCTTAAGCAGTATATTTTATCTTGAATGAGATGAATTGGGCGACAAATTTAAAATAGATATATATATGTAATATATAATATATAAGCATATATATAATATATAGTATTACTTATATGAATATACATTATTATACATGCGTACTATATATAGTGTCAGGTGTGGGTGGGTGGGGGTGGCCAGAAGTCATTACATAGTAAATTTAAATCAGCTGATTTCTGGAAGCTCCCTTAGGGTGCATCCATAAATAACATTATACAAGGGGGTTGAACAAAGAATAATGTTTTTTCCAATAAGTAGAGAGGATCAAAAAAATATAATGTAATTTTTTTAGAAAAAATTGTTTAAAAACTGATCCAATGGTCCAAATTTAATGATTTGGTACTATCCCTTACTTTGTAGAGGTTCGCAGGCAAATTTGCCTATATAATTACTATAAATATACCTCTAATCTAGTTTTTTAATCATTTAAGATATTTAAATAAAATTTGGTATTATAATATTTAAGAACAAGGATTATATTTTTGAATTATTTAAACTTATATTATAAGACAAAAAGTTTATGTTGCTTATAAGCTGAAAATATTGAATTTTAAAGAAATTTTTTAACCAAAAAAATATTTTACAATATCTTGGCGAATTCTTTAAATATTGGTTTTAAAAATATAGTTTCTTATACAACTTTGTAGTTTATATAAAGGATGACAACTTTCATTATTTGACTTTAAATGATTTACTTGTAAAAATTAGAACTTGTATTAGAAGTGAAAATTTTTTTTATAGACGGGAACATATAAAATTTGAGAAAACCTAAAGAAAAAATTCTATAGTAAAAGTTCCAAAACAAAAACTTTAAACTTTTATTACACCAAAGTTTTTTAATAATTTTAAAAAAATTTCATAATAAAGTTGATAAAACAGAACTAATATTATATTTTTTACTTAGAAAGTATATAGCTAAAATTAATATTTAAGGTTTTATTTAAAAAATTTAAAATTTTAAAATTTTTGCAGGCAAATATGCCTGTATAACAAATTAAAGGATTCAATTTGTCTTAGTGAGAGGAGTCAAATAGTACCAATTTCATTTCATTTGGATCACTGGATCAGAGGTTATTGGCCAAATACTATTGGTCATATCTTTTTTTATAAAATTACTATAAAGCTAATAGTTTTTTGTAAATATCTTGCGATTCAGTGATCCAAATGACATGATTTTGGTATTATTAGATTTGTCTCACTGAGACAAATTGAATGGTACCTAATTCATTTAAATCAGATTACTATGTTACAAAAAATTCAAGTTTTTTAAAATTTTATATATAAACTTACAGATTTTGAATTTTTTTTTATATAGTCAGGGGTTAAACACTACTATGTAAGAATACATAACGTTATTTATGAATGCCCTCTTACTAGTTATTAGGTTCTATAGCAAAATTATTAGTTAGACACTTTTTACTTAATAAATAATAATGATTTTATTAGTAAAATTTTTAGTAATTCTGGTCAAAATTGATAATTTTGTATAATTTCTACTGACCAGGATTCTGATGTATTCTGATTAGGAATTTTGGGAATCTTTTGTGAAATTATATGCCAATTTATCAAATTTTACGAAATTTTTTGTAACAAAACTACACAATTTTGTGATTTCACAAAATTTTATGACTTTTGTAATATTTTGTAAAATACAATATATGGGAAGTCAGTAAAAAAGAAACAAATTTTTTTAAATAAAAATTTTCTTAACTTTAAGCTTAAATATTTTAACAACTATTTTAATAAATTTAATAAATTTTTTTTATTTTAATTCTATATAATTTCAAGATTAAAATAAAAAATTTTTTAGCAAATTTGATTAAATGTTTGTCAAGATATTAAAAATGATTTGTCTCTTTTCTACTAACTCACTCCTATATTATTATATATCCATAAAGCCTAGTAATTAATAGAATACCATAAGTATAAGAGTATTGCTAATCTTAACAGGCTGCGAAATTTACAGCTCTGCATCTGCCAATCAAAATTGCAGAATTAGCACGATCTGCTATTTTTTTTGTATAACAAAAACAAAGTTTTTTTATTAAAAAATCAAAAAATTACTTATAACGCAAAATCTAGCTTATGAAACTACTTCTTTTTATGCGAAAAAAAATTCCTTGCTAAATTTTACTATTAAGGTTGCTATTTTTATAATCCTAACTCTAACTCTAACCCTAACTCTAACTTTAATAGAAAACTTTTTAAAATGGGATATGAATTTCACAGCCTGTAAATCGAAGTAATTTTCTAAGTATAAACATATAAATCTATTATATAATTTCAGAAATATGCATCTCTATAAAATCTAGTATATTATCTGATTTCAAACTTGTTAGACTATAAAAAACTATTTATTACCAGTATTAGCATAATTAAATATTTAATCTCATAGTGATTTTATAACATTTTAGCATAATCAACTTTTATAGAATAGAGTTTTTTTACAAGCATTTGGTTGTCTAACTGGTATATATATACTAAATCACTTATTTTAAAAAGATCTTAATAATTGTTAATATAATTTTTTGTATAAATACAGTAGTCATATAATAATGTGGATTATATTAAATCAAACTTTATATTTAATAATTCCAAATTAAAAGTTTTTAAATATTAATACTAAGCTAAGTGCAAATTAAATATATCAAATCCAGAACTAATAAAATTTAATATATAAAAATAGAATTTTTTCAAACTCTAACATTTACTATAATTATATGATTTGATTAAGTATAAACTATTATGGAAACTAATTATATCTTTTTATCTTTTTTCTCTTGTAACCTTCTATACTGTCTAATTCTTTGAAGTCTTTTAAGTAAAAATAGTCTAAAAGCATATACTCATATAATATTTTTGTATAAATTAACCAATTGGAGTTGCGAAATATTGTTTACACAAATCAGCCTGAAGAAGTCAAAAACAAAAAAAAATACAAAAACATAAAAATGGGCATTTTAAAAGGACCCCAAATAATACATATAGAGAATTGAAGTTTTGGATAAAAAAGTTACTTTTTTACTAAAATATTACATTTGAAAAGTGGATATTTGCCAAAAGGTTATATTTAAAAGTGAATAAAAGCCTTTAATATTAAGTTATTTAAAATAAATAAAATTAATAAATTTTAGATGGGTTGTATTTAAAGTTTGGATAATAAAAAAAAAAGAGAGAAAAAAATTTTTTTTTGAGAAAAATTTTTTTAAAAAAATATTTGTTATATTTGTTAACCAGGTAAAATTACTTAAATATTAAAGCTTATATATAAAATAAGGTTAATTAGCTCTGATAAAAAGTGGATAAAATTTACAAAAAGTTTATATTAAAGCCAATATAACCTCTATATGTATTTTTTGGGGTCCTATTCTAAACCTAACTTGGGCCATTAATAAAATTGATTCTAACCACCCTAATGCTAAACAGGCTCTGACACGAATTTTAACTAAAATTTCAAAAAATCACGTGGGTACATGGAGAGACACGTAAAAAATTTTTCGATTTAAAGCAAAAATTTCGATTGATTTATACAAAATTTCGATTGATTATGCAAAAGTTTCAATAAATTTTGAGCCTAATTCAATTATTTGGACCATTTAAAATATAAATATTGAGAGAATTTTCACTTAAAATTTTCCTGCCTCATTTAAAATGTTTAGTATGAAACTTTTTTTAGTGATTTTTTA
The DNA here is from genome assembly GCA_003550325.1 of Gigaspora rosea. Taxonomy (NCBI): domain Eukaryota; kingdom Fungi; phylum Glomeromycota; class Glomeromycetes; order Diversisporales; family Gigasporaceae; genus Gigaspora; species Gigaspora rosea. The sequence goes on along the minus strand of QKWP01000506.1, from coordinate 12,393 downwards.
TGATTTTGCCGAAAAATTCAAAAATGTCCTTGCTTTAGCCATCCCCCCTTAATATTATAGAAAACGAAAAGAACTTCATATAAAAAAAACTTACAAACTAATAAATGCACGCAATCAAAAATTCAACGTACGAATAAATTATTAACGAAGCTAATTTTTGTTCTTTATTTATTACATTTTGAAAAGTAATTAAAATAAATTCTACTACTTAACCCAAAATTACGTTTACTAATCTAGTAGTATAACTTTATAATATTCAAAATATGTAAAATATAAGCATTAGTACAAGCCTATTGTTATTGTAATATACAGCATATCAAACAGTATACTCAAAGTTCTTCGTTTAAAGCTTACATTTAACGTCTCAACCTTCATTTTTTGTTGATAGTTTTGGCATTTAAAACTTATATAGTTAATTAATATAGTTAATTAACTAAGTGAAGTTCTCTGTTTCTGGCAATACTCTTATAACGAAAAAAATTTTATTTTTCATAAGTAAATGGTGAAACGTTGCACTTTGAAAAAGTGTGTAAATTAACCCGGGAAAATACATCAGCCAATCCGACGTTTGTCTTCCATGCTGTCTACTCTTCCAATTGACGAAACAGAAAAATGGAATACAGAAAAGATAATCGAATATTTGAGCGAACAAAACTTAAATCTTACGGAAAATGATTTCGAATTTTTTCGTAAACAGCGTATTGAAGGCCCTATACCAGATGTATTTGCCAAAATTATTCAATATACCGCAAATACACCTTCATTAAGATCTACTGGGACGATAATTATTCGTAATATTTTGAGAAATTATATGAAAACGATTATTCGAAATTTGTCATCTGATCGATATCCTTTATGTCAATCGACTCTGAGATTATTGATTATGATGAATTCTCATGATATCACGACAACAAGGGAGTTGCAAGAATCTTTTCCCTATGGTATCAAGGTAAATACATATATTTTCAAGCTTGTGATAAAATTATATGTAAATAATTTTCTACGAAATTTTAGGCGCTTGGTAAATTACTGAACATAAGAAAAAACGAACCAAAAGACCAAACTTCACATGCAAAAAATGGTAGGCACTTTATTTCTCAATTTTATATTAAATTTATTTTATACTAAGTAATGATTTCTTTTTATATAGACATTCGTACTCTGTATATTCGTTTTATTTTGACATTCTTAACACATGGAGATTCTAAAGTGAAATCTTGTGTTTTAGAAACTAAAAACTTTGCAAATGCAATATTCAAAGGATTATCTTGCGACCCATATGAGGTAAAAAGAAATTGATGAAGGATAATTTTTTAATGATTGTATAAAATTTTTTCACTATTGTATATATATTATTAGCTTGTGGACGAGGTATTGAAAAAATTCCATGATTTCGTCATAGCTGACAATCAAATCAGTCGAAAAACAAAAGCATCTTTTTTCAATACTGGAGTGTTAAATCATGTAAATAAACAATAATCAAACATAATATATAAACTAAAACTATTTTTGGTGTAACTTAATAAATAATAACGATCAAAAAAATATTAGCTTTTGCGACTTTATTCTAGAAACGAGTTTGAACCACCAGAATCTAACAAGACCGTCGCAAGTGTTGTTCACAAATTTCTGTTATCAATTTGTTGTGTACCAGGAGTAGGGATCTGTTTCCGTGATGCAGGATGGTATTCTTGTAGCTCACAGAGTTCTTTCACCGATGGCATTGACAAAACGAAAGATAGTGGCAAAGTTAAATTACATAATATTATATTATCTTCTTTTATTAAGTCTCTAAAGCCGACTCAAGATTTAAAGCAACAAGAATTATTGTTAAAAATTTTAGAAGTATGTCCCGAATTAGTTCAAATGTAAGTATGGTTAACGATAATTATCCTTTTTTGAAGGTTTGGATTATTAGACTAAATATCATTTTTCAATATTATAGATTTTGGCAATATACAAATATTTCTTTTGAACCTTATCTTTCTTACAAATGGATTGCAAATATGACACTTTTTCACAAAATAATAGCACTACCTGTTCCATCGCTTTATGTACCAGACACAAATGTTTACCCTGAAGTACCGCCTGAAGTTACTTTGGTAATGGATAATATACTTCCCCGAATGTTTGATCGATCGGCTTTAAATAAATGCCTTAATCATCAGAGCCAATTAGTTAAATACAAGACGATTATAACGTTATGTGTAATGTTTCAAAAGTTGGGCAAGGTTAAGCAGGCTTTTGATGAAGCAGCTCGTTGCTTGGACGTTTTATCAAATGAATCATCTAATGAAAAAAAGTCGTCAAATAGATGGCTTCAAACAACTGATTCAATATTTGAGGAGATAAAACGTAGAGTTCCTGACATTCAGGTTCTTCTTAGAATTTATCATCAAACTCTTACATGTGAACAAAAGTTATCGGCCGATCTAATATCTGATGAAGTAACTGAAGAATATACGAGAAATAGCATGATGCATGAAATGGTTCTGAGATTGATAAAATATTATCATCAGTTCTTACCCGAAGCAGTTATGGAATCTAAATTTGACATAGGCAAATTTATTCCTGCAAATTTAGAAGAAATTCAACCAACAATGCAATTGCATATATTGGAATTGTTATTGTTAGTTTCTGATTTTAATTTGGCTAATAAACCAGGTAAATAGTAAAATAAACTATATATTGGCAATTTGGAAATTTGTTTTTGCTTCACTTATATATTTGTCCTGTGCAGAAAATAACCGTTTGACTATTCTGTTGATGTTGTATTCTCATACACCATACCCACAAATTTATTCAATTATTCGGCGAGTGATTATACACTTGCTTTCTAAATCACTTCCTTTTCAGCATGATCCTAATGAAGCTATAATTTGGTTGGAATGTTTACCACGCATTGTTTCCGTGAATAAAACTGGTCAAGAATTGTTTGAATCAGATTCAGTCTTGAAATTTCTTGATGAATCTATTTCAATTTTTTTCAAAGATCCATTTCCTTATATTGATGAGCTATCTCAAATTATCAATGATACTGATTCAGATGTACAGCAGACTGATTTAATGGAGATTGACGAATTGCGTATTGCCCAAGATATTAGTATAGTTTTAGCCGAAAAACTGGGCAACATTTATTATAACATAAAAAATATACCCTTCTCATATCCGTTCAGTCCACTTCTGGCGGTTGTTATGAAACAATGTCAGAACATGAAACCTATCACTGTTGGAGTCATCTCGTTTTTACACAGACTATTTAAAAATTTACTGAATAAACAAATTACACCATCATATTTGTATGTTTATGTAAAACAATTAAATAAAATAATTGAGAGTTCTTTGGAAAATTTGGATCAAAAAAACCATTGGGATGTTAAAGATTATATTGGGAATTTAAATATTTATTTTCAGCAATATTCTAATTCACATAATTTTAAATGGCATAATAATAAAGACAAATATCAAAAAATAATTGAAGGTAATTTTATTAAAATATTAGGCTTTTATAGTTTTCTAATTTTTATAACAAATTTATTTCATGTCTATAATTTTTAGATTCAAACCTTAGCAATTTGGATTTAGCAAGGATCAAATTTCTTGATTTGGTGTCCAGTATTCCGCCACCAATCTTGAATTATCTTACTGATATAGAACTGTCTCAACTTTTGGATTGTATTTTAAGTATCAACATTTTTGATACTTTATATTCATTGGATGAGACTGTTATCAGGCGTTACATGACATTCTTGTCACTTTTATCCAAGAATATTATGAAGCTTGGTTCGAGAACGCATATTACAGATCATTGCTTTAAAAAATTATTATACCTATGGCAAAAACAACCTACTTTCGAGTTGGATACAGTGATATTGCAATTGATTGAGGCTTATATGCCACCTGGTTTAATAGATAATGAGAATGTTAAATATTTTCAATTTACAGGAACACCAAATTATCTTTTATTGATCAAGAATATTAATTCAAGTGTTGTACGATTCATTTTTGATAACTTGAACATTCTTAAAGCCAAGATATTATCTTGTCTTATTATCTGCAACTCTGAAATTAGATTAGAATTTGTTAATTTGATCTTGCTTAATCCACAATTATTAGAATCAGTTTCTTTAAAAGACTTTATAGTTATTGCTTCGGCATTTATTGACATTGTATCATCTAAAACACATTTGCAAATCAATTGGTCACCAATTGTGACTGAGAATGATAAGAATGCTATCAAAACGATATCCGATAAATGTGGGCTTCGGTTTTTTCGCAGTATAACGACATCTTACAAGGAAAAGTCGCCATCAATTTATGCTAATGTTGTCTGTGCACTGATAAGTTTAAGTCCACCAGTAGATTTGATAGAAGTTTTGAAATTTTCTATTAAAAATGGATCTTTCGACTTATTTAGTTTGGATTATTTGAGTATAATTGAATGTCACTTGGCTGGCAATATTACTGATTGTGATGAACAAGAACTTAAAATATTTATTTCTGGTGGTCTTCATCAAGCAACTTTATTTATGGAAAAGGAAAATTTCAAAAATTGTAGTAATGAAGTATTGAAGGCTATTTTTAATAAAATTGGTAATAATAAGATTTAATACAACATTTTTATTTAATTATAATAGTAAAATATTAATCATGACTATTATGTACATATATATATTTAGATGATTTGATAAAATTTGTTCCAAAGTCAACTAGTCTGGATGCAAACATTATCGGAGAGTTCATTTTTGTTCTTTTGGAAAAAAAAATTGACGAACCAACAATTTTGAAGTGTATAACATCATTAATGATTTCTGCATATAATAAAGAGGTAATTATAGGAATTTCTCTTGTTATAAAATATAAAATAGTAATGATAATTTACTCATAACACCTATAGACAATATTTGGACCTTCTTTGGACAAAGTTGTTGAAGCTATCATCAATAATCCGCAATTTAAAGTATTATGTGAAGTACCAGTATTATCACGAAAGGATGACAAATCGCAGACATCCCTAAATAGATTAGCAATAAGTAATCTGTTGAATACGGTGTTTCGAATCAATTCTGAAACATGCTGTAAACCTTCATATTTGAACATTTTTTTGTCACGTTATGGTGCTTCCACTTCGCTTGCCGATCAATTACTCCTCGACATATTCATATTGTATGAAAAATCATCTAATACTTCGATAGTATCCAGTGCTATGATGTGGGGTACTGGATCAGCCCGCCAGATTGACAGGAGAAGTTTGATGGGGCAAAGGATTCTTGTTGAATCGTTAGATTTAATTGATCCTATGATAATGATGAGAAGTTATACTCACTTCCCAATTGATAAAGAATTGGAAGTGCACTTGAATCCAATTGAAATCGAATCTTATCTAAGAAATGATTTAAACGAGGATTCTGTTAAATGGGAACAAGATTTACCAGTATACGATCCATCATATTTCTTACCATTATTCGCAAATTTGTTATCGTATGGAAATTTATTGGATGTTAGAAAATTCATTGAAATCAATGCGTTAGGATTTATTGTCGTTTCATTATCATCTACTGTGGAAAATGTGAGGAGAGCAGGCTATTATTTGATGGATGAATTTTACGGTTTATTGGAGGTAAGTTTATTAAATATTTTATATATTCTTATCATATGATTAAATGGTTTATCTATTTTATTATAGCACGCTACCTTTCGGGAGAGGAGTCAAATATTATTGCTACTTAACTCATTTAAGAATTCAATCGTGGATCGTGATAATGAAAATAAGTCACTTCAACGAATTCCTACAATTATCTCAGTATTTATTGCTCATGCATTGAATGTTTTCACGAACCCCGCTCATTTCATGTATCCGATAATTAATAAGTTTTTGTTACAAAGACCGATATTGGATTTGGAAGTAAGAGAGCTTTTTGAAAGTTAAATTCACATCATTGATGACTATTTATTTTTAATGAATTTTTAATAAATATAGGATGTACCGATGTTTTATAATTTATTTCATACGTCTTCCAAGAATTATCAAAAGGAAAGAGTGTGGATTTTGAGACTTTTGTCTGCTGGATTAAAAACTCATGAAGTAATTTCTTTGATTTATAACATTTTTAAATGTTTATAATGTTAATCATTTAATCATTTAATTGTTTCATTAGGATTATAAAATCTTTAAAAGAAGATATGTATGGGATGTTATTTCTAGTTTTTATAATTCACCTCTTGCTGACAATATTAGTCGTAAACTTATCATTGAGGTAATTATTTTTTATGTTAAAATAAGAATTAATTATCATTATAATTCTAATAATAAAATATTTTTGTGAGTAGATACTATTTCGATCAGCATCTATTCCACAAACTATCACTGACATGGTCAAAAATCGGGGACTTTTAACCTGGTTACAAAATTTATGTTTTGCATTGCCACATTCTCCATCTGTGAATGAATCAGTATTTTTTGGAATACGAATACTACTTCGGGTATTACAAGGTTGTAAAAATTCGACGTTGCAATGGTCAAATGGCGCTCTGATAGATCAAACCGTAATTATTGTGTCTAACGTATTAAAATCCTTTGGTATATCTTTATTCATAACCGTTTTTAACCACAAGTCACTCTCGGTATAGTATACTGAAGATTAATTAAAATCTCGGTATAGTAAAATTAAACACAAAAACGATCCATATAAAATTTTCTCATTACAATAAATTTACTAATAGACCTTCGACATAGTGGATTTTTTGGAAAACTTTTTAGGATCACTTAACTATAAAAAGAGTGACTTGTAAATACGTATCGGAAATTTAAGGATTTGTAGTATTAACACACTTTATCTGTTAGATTTATATATAGTGAAAGAAGAAACGATATCATGGACGCTTAATTACCTTAACGCGATTATTCGAACTTTTCATTACCTTATGTTAATTTCATCAACTCCTAATCGGGTTTTTACACCACATCATATATCGTATATTTTACCAATACTTGAAAAATGTGAAATACATCTCAAATCAAAGCTTATTACCGATGAAACGCCGAAACTTACTATAAATATAATTCATAATTTATATCCTTCATTAACAGATAATTTAGAAGGATTGTACTTGTTTGACTCTAATCTAATTGGGGTTTATAAACAAATTATAAGAATGTTATTTGAAATGGTGATTAGTGGTGGTGAATATGATATAGAAGTAGTGAATAAGATTGTATATAGAGCATTATCTATGGGAGTTTCAACTGAAGCGAAGATATGGACGGTCGCATGTATGGCTGAGTGTAAACAATGATTGATATTTACTTTGTGTGATATATGTCAATCAATCTTGTAAATTTTTAAAAGCTAATAAATTTGAATTTAATTTATGTAATATACTCGTACCGTATTAAAACCTATATCTTAATTTTCTGCATTGTGCAATTGTTTGTTGGACATCTTTAATGTTAATAAGTTTATGTGAAATTAAATGCACAGAATCTTTTTTATCTAACAGCTGAAATATTGAGATGTGAAATATAAAATGTCATTATCACGAGATGAGTTACAATATTTTCATAATTTTTGCTAGGCATAGCTACATATGCTATTTATTGTATACAATCGTGCATTCAGATGAAACTCAGATAATTGTATAGATTAGTGAATGGAATCGATTATATGTACTCGATCATTGATCGATTTAGGGCAATGATCGAGCAGCAATTAATGAGCTCGAGCAAAAATAAGTTAATCAATCATCGATAATGCTGATCGATCAATAAGTGTATATATTGATCGATTAAAAAATTTTTTTATATTAATTGTAAGCAAAATCGAATTAAATAGCAATTTATTTTTTTATTTAATAATAATAAATCTTCGCAATACAAAAGCTTATATGTGCATTAGATAATAATAAATATAGTTTTAACAACAGATATTTATTTTTTAAAAAAATAAAAAAAATAACCTTAAAAATATTGTAAATTTTTGTTTGTTATAACGATATGTAAATGGAGAATAGCATATCATATTATTATTTTAGGGGTTTCGAAGAGGGGCAGTGGTAGATTGTGTATTATAAGGTCTACTATCCCCAAGAATTTTATTTGGTTCTTTTAACCTATCACACTGCCGTTTACGACATTTGGCTAATGACTTTGAACCCGGTTGCCATCACTTTTCGCTTAGACAGTTTGCTCAGCAGTTTGTCTAGTTACAAAAATAGCGAAAAGGAATTATTATCAATTATCAAAGTTTTCGAAGAGTTGAATAAAAAAAAGAAGCGGGAAGAGATGAGTATGATTGAGAAGCCCAAAAAATATTATCCTCATTATTTATTATTCAACCAGATAATTTTAGCCGGTATCCCTAACAAAACCCAAAAATTTTTTTATACTCCGGAGGCCAATGAAGAAATTCCCGCTGATTTACCGGCCTGAATATTTCGATAGTAATTTTTTATTAACGATAGTCCAAAGTTTATTACAAATCAATATTGCTCATCTGATCTATTTTAAACTCGTTTAGAGCATGATCTAATAATGTGATCGCAGCAGTAGGCTTTTAACAATCGCGATACTAATTTGGTTAGATGCTTAATTAAAAAAAAATCATAATTCATTACATTACCCGTCAATCAGGTTCAGGGGTTGTTGATACTAGGTTAGTTATTTTTTAACCTGATTTCTTGTAGAGTATTTATGCCGTTATAAGCTACTATTACTAACTTAAATCAGATATGAATTTGAATCCCAAGAAATTTATTTTCGTACCGTTTTTGGCTTGGTATTATGAAATTAGTATCGTGATTTCTAAAGCAGACAGTATATTAAATTATACTTACAGTAGTAGTAGGCTTTAACAATCGCGATACTAATTTGGTTAAATGCTCAATTAATAATTCATTACATTAACCTGTCTTACTGTTAAAATCAAGTTTAGAGGCTATTGACTCTAGATTAGCCATTTTTTAATCTAGTTTCTTGTAGAGTATTCGTGTAGTTAATTACATATAAAAGCTGTATTAACTCGAATACAATTTTTTTTTTAGCCATTTGAATTTGGCAAAATTTTAGTATTATTAAAATGTCCAATTCAAAAAAGCGTAATAACAACACATTATCCTCTCAACAAAATAAAAAAATTCGTAATGATAATGATTTACTTTATGAAGAGCCTCAATGGGTTGATGTTGGTAGTAATAAAACGAGTTGGGTTTGGAAATATTTTGGAGTAAAAACTGATAGTCGTGCTTACTGTAGATACATTATAGACCAGGATGAAGAAATAGAATGCGGATGGAGCTGTGTTTACAATTCTCAAACTAGCAGCATGATTCATCATTTAGGCTCAGTTCATAAAAAATTCGAAGAAGAAAAATTAGTAAGTAAAATTTAGTTTATATTTATATTAGATAATTAAAAATTTTAACATTTTACTAATACAGTATATAAATATTTAGAAACAAACAAAACTCGATATTCAATTTAAGAAAGTAACACCACATAAAGAGTCAAAACAAAATGAATTACAACGGGCTGTTACAGATTGGATAATCATAGACTCCCAACCTTTTAATGCAGCAAGTGGATTAGGATTTCAGAAAATGATGAAAAAAGTTGATCCAGCATTTCGTTTACCATGTTATAAAACTTTAAAAAAAAATTTGAGCATTGGATATCAAGCAACATTTCAAGCAATAAAGGAATTAATCAGTAAATCATGTAAGAATACAGCTATAACAACAGATCTCTGGACGTCATGTGCGAAGGATGGATATATAGGAATAACCTGTCACTGGTTAAATGATAATATGGAGTTATATGATATACTTCTTTGCATTGAACCTATTAAATATCCTCACACTGGTGATCATATTCGTAATACTATTATTTCTAAAATTACATCTTTAGGCTTAAATGATAAAGTTAAAATAGTAGTTAGCGATAGCGGTTCTAATATGGTAAAGGCAATTCGTGAGTGGGAAAGTGTTGAACGTGTACCATGTTCGGCGCATACCCTTCAATTATGTGGTACTAAGGCTTTGCGAAAAATTAATTCATATACAAAACGATATAAAAAGCTGAATAGTTTTTTTAATTCTCCTAAACAAAATGAAAAATTGGAAGAAGCACAACGTCAATTATTATTGAGATATGAAGATATAGAAGTTGATCAAAATGTTCCGGATAGTTCAGTATCAACTGACCAAAATCCATCTAATATAAATTCATCCAATTTAACTTCAAATAAAGAAACAGATGAAGTAACAATTTATACTCCCTTAAAAATTTTAAGAACTATTAATGAATGTAATACTCGGTGGGGGTCTTCTTTGGCTTCTTGGAAACGGTTAAAGGAATTAAAAGATCCTATAAAACATGTTATTTTTAACCTTTCTTTAGAAAATAACAAAGAAGCAAAAAAAGATCATAAAATATTAACAAAGCGGTTCTTGAAATATTGGGAATGGGACTTACTTGATCATTTAATTGAGCTTTTTAAGCCAATTGAAGAGGCAACGGAGTGGCTTAGTGGCCAAAAGTATTGTACGCTATCACTAATATATCCGACAATACAAGTCCTAAAATATGATTATATCGTAATTGAAGAAGAAGGCGATGAAGGTATATTTATTTAATTTTTTTTGCTATTGTAGTTTAAAATTAGATTATATTATTGTACGACAATAAATTTTGGTACAATTAAGTTTTAAAATTCTAATTAGACAGAACGATAATAATATGCTCTGTTTAATAAGAATTTTAAAACTCAACCATACAAATAATGTATAATTAAATTTTTGGTGTGGCAGTCATAACAATAGCCAGACAATAAAATTTTTATTGTATAGATAATAAAAAAATTGATGAATGTACTGTATATCAATGATCGGATCAGCATCGCCAAAGGCTTCTTTTTTTAATTCTTTTAAAATAGTGATCTTTAAAGTTCACCAATTATCTCTCCTGAATCGCGAACTTAATGACAACAACTGTTGGTTCCTTATTATCTCAATTTTTATAAAAGTTTTCAATATCAAAACCGTCACGACTAGCACGATAAATAAGCATAAATTTAAAAGGTAAATTTGTAAAATGGTATGTAATTCTTTGCTTATCAATCCAACTTGCTATTAATCCTGCATCATTTATATTAATAATCTTTGATTCGAATGGATATCCTCTTAATGGTAAAATTTTGAATGGGGGAGAAGGCAAAAAATAGTACTAAAAGTAGCAGTTTTGCTTAATATCTGTTAGTGATATATGGGCTGTGACTGCAGCCCATATATCCCTGACAGATATTTGATCTGATCATTGATATACGCCATACTACCGAACTTACTCACCATATGATAATTTTATAATTATACAGTATATTAAATAAATCATTTAGTACTACGAATAGTACTAATTATGGGTGACTCAATAATTTTGGCAATGAAGCAGTAGTTTCGTCAATGGTTTCATCAAATGCAACTTGACAATTGATGCACTATTGACGATTGATGAACTATTGACTAACTATTGATGAACTATTGAATGATTGACGCAACTATTGATGGTTTATAAAGATTTATTCTACTTTTTTAAATTTTGGCGACACGTTTTTCAAAGTGCACTATTTTCACTCTCTATCAACAATGTCAAGTCATGTAAATCCAGAATAGGAAATCACGGGGATCGGAATTGTTCAATAAATGAGGTAATCAAGGGTTTAATCAGCTTATAAATTCGATTAACTGATTGATTATTAATTCTCTTTTCTTTATTCGCTTGGAACGAAAAAAAAATTGGATTGAATGATAACAACAAGTATTTGATAATTTCAGCACAATACGAATTTGGTTTTTGTTAAAGAGGTAACGAATACTTTGATACTTTATTAATGTGTTTTAAAGGTAACTGGCAGAGCTTAATGATTCTACTCTAATTTCAACAATGAGGTAATTTGAACAAGGCTTTTCGATAGTAGTGAGGACAAGAAAAGGGTAAAGGGACGATTGATTATGGCAAAATTTAGAGATAAGTATCTTAATTACTTAGAGTTAACGCTTCTACTCTAATAAATTAAGCGGATTTTGCCCTTTTCATGAGTTGTGTCATACGTCGCTTCATGTGCTATGAGTTGCGTCATGCGTCACCCATCTATACGATAATCTGCTGATTTTTCAAGTAATAATTATGCTAGCTAAAAATACTATAATATTTATTAATATTAGAAATCTAATCAATGAGAGAAGAAGCAAATGAGGAGGAAGATACTGAGGAAGAAGCCAAGGAAGAAACTGATGAGGAAACTGATGAGGAAATTGATTATATCGATAGACCAAATATTACTAAAGTTGTTAATTTGGTCAAAAATACAATTTATAATGCTCTTTTGAATTATTTTAATTCTC